>CM037853.1:170225221-170249126 GCA_021234595.1 Delia radicum
AAAGCATTTCAAAAACTTTTAAGTGTCAGCCTTTTAAAAGACGTTAACCATTTTACGATTATTTATTTATTCATTGATTTTTATATTTCACATTTCGACAGATTGAACATTTTACTGGACTAGTAAACCGGTAAAGACTACTGCAGCTATGTTTTAACCCCAAAAGAAATGAAATTTCACTTGAAACACAATATACATTTTTTTTGAATTTTAAAAGATATTTCACGTTTTTAGATCCTGCCTAAAGGACATTCAGAATGCCCTGTTACCATATGGCAACTATGGACGGGCTAGGGGACTGTTTTTTTTACATATGTATATACTCAGAATATTCTTACAGTAACTACATGTAGGGTCATTTGGGTAGTAAAAAGTCGTAGCTGTTTTGACTGTTATAACAGTTATCATGTATGTTTATATATATATATATATATATATATATGTATATATGAATGCACAGCGCATACTTTAGGGACACGGCCAAAAGTGTCCCCGAAGTATGCGGTGTATCGTGTCCTCATATTATACGCTAGATGTATGAAAATGCATGAAAACTTTGCGGACAGTCCCCAAAGTTAGCAAATGTCCCTAAACTATGTGGGGAACGAATATATATATATATATATATATATAATTATATTATATATATATATATATATATATATATATATATATAGTATATATATATGTATGCGTAGCGCATACTTTAGGGACATGGCCAAAATTGTACCCGAAATATGCGGTGTATCGAAAAAATTGTCCTCATCTTAAACGCTAGATGTATGAAAAGGCGCGAAAACTTTGGGGACAGTCCCCAAAGTAAGCAAATGTCCCTAAACTATGCGGGGGAACGAATACATGTCTATAGACTATGCGTATATAATTATATTATATATATATATATAATAATTATATTATATATATATAATTATTACAGTTATTTTTCTGTGAGAAAATGAAAATCGACTATTTTAGACAGTCATTTCAAAAAGTAACTGACCAAAACTACAGTTACTTCCGGTAACAGTTGTTTTGTGTAGTTATTTTAGTATTTTAATAAACAACTAACAAAACATTAATTTGCAGTAAACAGTTGAATTCGACTTTGCATTTTAAATAGGTTGTAGAAAAATACAAATTTTTATTGAATTGAAAAGAAAAAAATATTTTTTTTTTATTAAAAAACTATTTTAAAATACCTAAAAATAATGTTCATTGTTTTTATTGTGCTGTTTCTCGTTTTTATGGTTTATACGTACATATATCGTCATCGCCTTTTTGACTACATTTGCAGTAATTTTAACTGTAATTTTAGTCATTTGTACCTTCTTAATATCCTGAGTGTACCAAAATATATTTTGTTTGAAAGAAAACGTATTATACTATTATCAAATTAATATTTATTGATAAATTAATGTGAATTATGTTAAAAAATGCAAAACTCAAGGAGTTTTATAAGTGGAACAGGTTAAATCGGAATTTATTCTGATTTCGTACATAGAAAAAAGTTGATTTAAAGATAATAAATTACCACATCAGCATAAAAAACTCTCAAAGAATACAGTATTGGACCTCTAAGTAGTAAAAAGTTCTTCTTATAAATAATCTTGGCTAATTTGGACCTGGTTCGTAACGTTATTAAAACAATAAACTGAAATATGTGGAATAAAATATATGGTTTTTATTAGATATGCAAACTCCAAACCACCCAAAACGTTGGCTAATGAACAAATTTTGAATACAAAGGTGAACACTTTTTTTAGAAAGTGTTCAAAAAGTACAAAAATGTACCAAAACAGAAAATATTTTTTAGATAAAAATTTAAAACACCGGATGTCAAATTGAAATTTAGATAAAATTGCAAATGTTTTTTTAATTTTTTATTCATTGATGAACTATTTTTCTTTCTTTTTTATATAGTGGCAACAAAAAGCCGACTTTTCGACTATTGCAAAAGTTTTAAAAGTCGACTTTTTGACTATTCGACGTTGCCTTGTTTTCAAAAGTCGAATTGTTGACTTTTTTCCAAGTAAAAGTCGATTAATCAACTTTTTGTATTAACATTTCTAATTCGCGAAAAAAAAAAAATTGTTTTTTGGATTGTTTTGGGGTCAATAAATTGGCATCTTAACGTATAATTTATGCTTTATTGGTAATGATAATGAATTCTAATAATATTAACGTTAAAATAGTCTGTAAAAAAATCTAAAACATTCCCAATTTTTAAGACAAAGTTGGAAAAAAAAAACTTTTTGGCATTTTCTCACATATTAAAAATTTACGTTTTTCCAAAAACACCAAAAGTCTTTTCCAAAAGTTCAAATTTTAATGCCAGCGAACAAATAATGTCTAAACTAAAATCCATTTAAATCGGCCCATATTTAATGAAATTGAAAGTTCCTCACTCCTCTTTTACAATTGTGAACATTAAATTCAAATCGGACCTTATTTTGAATTTTTTTTCGCTCACTTTTGGGTTTTAAGTCAAATTTAAAGATTTATTTTTGGCAACAATGACTTTAGGTTGTCTGTTATCGACTGAAACTTAATTTACTTTCAGCCAGAAATATATGACAAATAAAAAATTCGAAAGCAAAAGTCTACTTTTCGACTTTTTCATCAGAAGAAAATCAACTTCCAAAAAATCGATTAGCCGAAAGTCGATTTATTGAACTCTGCAGTACTCTAGCCCGACCATAGTTACCATATGGTAACACCAAAAATAGTCGTTAAAAAAAAGTACAACAAATATATAAAAAAAAAAAAAACAAGTAAGTCACTTTGAAATATTGGAGTAGGATTTCAAATAAATACCACATTGTTCAATATTTTGAATACATATATCCATTTTTAATACCTTTACTTTCAAAAGTCACTCGTTTTTGCCTATTCAAAAATTGCATAAGTTTGAGGTTATGTAACTTTAACAATCAATGAACCACTGTCTCAAAAATTATTCTGGTGGAAACTTACAAGTCTATTTTATAAAACCCGTTTTCGGTATTTCTACTACATTAAGCACAGGCACCCCAAACGTACAAGCATGTCTTGTGTTACCATATGGTAACTACAGGGTGTTATGGGTTAAATTCTACTAACATTGTCATTTGTTTTGGACTGTTGATGAAATGAACCACAAATGTAGTATAAATGAAACGCAAATAAAATAAAAAATCCACTATAGTTTATTTGTTTTATTTTTTAAATAAAAACAAAGAAAAAATGATAAAATTAATGTAAATTGATAGTACCGTCATTTGATGTGGTTTGTTTTTTTAATATACTACATAGGCAATATTGGTGTCAAAAAATCTGAATTTCCTCGGTATCAGGAATGTTGACATACAAAAATATATTAATTTTGGCCATACCTTTTATTTTTTTTATTGGGCCGCTAACAAAATACGTGTCCCTTATTTTTTTTTCTTTATCACATATCCAAATTTTATTAAGATCGGTGAGAACCCAACGGTAGATTCCTCTTGTAAGTGATTTTGGAAATGTACAAAATTCAGCCTATTTTGAAGTGGCTTAAGTTTTCGGAAAATCGCTAGAAAAATAAACCGCTGTCGTTGTCACAAAGTTTGAAAATAGTCCGAGAGCTTATGATAAAAACTAAACAGGCGGCCTAACAAAAAAGCTTTCTGATCTGGATCGGCGTAAAATAATCAACTGTGTCAGCATCACAATGAAAAGTCCCAATCAGATAATCGATAAATGTAAGATAAATGTGTCCAAATCAACCATAAGTGGGCTCTTAAAAGAATCCCAGAGAATTACTCACTAAAACCTGATGTCTGTGCCAAGTTTATTACCCCGCCACAAAACTGCTCGACTTGAATTCGCTAAGAGGAATTTACGAACCAACTGAAAAAATAATCAGTGTTGTTGGTAGAACTGTTTAAAACACAAATTTCTGTTAAAAGTTGTTTTAACGTTTCGAAAAGCAACAAATAAATCTAATATGACAATATAATATTCGATTTTTGAACTTGAGGTAGAACACTATTCTAACTTAATATATGAAAATATTAAAAATCCAAAAAATAAAACACTTTTTTTTACGAAATTTAGTTTTACGAAATTTAGTAGTGTGTAATTATAGTTTTGCAACGCAGTGTTGTCCCAAATTACCCTACCTTTCTCTGCTTGATAAAAGACAGAATATTTGTAAGAAAATGTACGCAAATATAGGAATTTTATCTAAATTTGCATATATATTTTTGTGTAACATACAACTGTAACAATCAATCGTAATTGTATGTTAAAAACATTGACATTGATCAATGCCAATTAAAGTAAAATTTCAGTGTTTTTAGCAATTGTAATGACACAAAATTTAATACCGTTTACTTTAAGCAATGCCAATTAAATCGTCAATTAATTAGTACAATTAAATAAACTAGTCCCAAGTATGTTTTCCGTGTAGTATTTGCTAATTTAAAGTTGGCAACTCATTAGAAGAAATTTACCCATAAATTTGTACTCAACTTATTTTCCCAGTGGTTGTTGGCTGCGCTAAGTTCTTATAGAATCCACACATTTTCATTGAGGTGATTTTATTGAATGTTGCCAGACAATATTAAGCGATGGCAACATATTTGTACCAGACGGAAGCGCTCTCTGGTTGTCAGTCTGGTTGCATTATTTTAACATCCGGTTATGAAAACTGCATTATCTGACATGAGCAGGATATAACATACAACAGTCACGTATATTTTATATTGCATATGATAGTTTATTAATGGTAACTTTTTTAATTTGCAGGTTGTTTATGGACCAGATGGCACACCAGTACGAGCAGAGTCACGTCGGGGTCGTGGAAAAGCTAAGAATCCAACGGGAAACGTAACACCAACGACTGGGGTAAGTTAAAATAAATAATATTTATGAAAGTATTTGTATGTAAATCATACAGTCAAATTACCTGAATAGTAAAAATCATATTTACAGTGCACTCACTTTTGCAAGATTGTTCATATTGCGAATGGCATCTAATTTACCTTTAAAAACGTTTTTCCAATAAAAATAAAAGTTTCTTATGTTAAATTTTTTATTTATTGTTTATTGGATTAAAAAAAACGCAATTAATTTTTGAAAAAGAAACAAAATTTAAAAGTTATTTTGCAAAAAATACGTTAAAAATACAAAAATAAGCGGTTCATATTTTAAAGCTTTGGCACTAAGTTCATATTTTAGAGTAGTCAATGGAAGAAAAAAAAATGTTCATATTTTGGGGTGTTCATATATTTGGGTGTTCATATATTCGCGAGTGCACTGTATTTTAATTTTGAAGCTTACACAAAGGTTGTTCAGAAGGTGTGTACTGAATGTTGTATGTGTTGTATAATCATATCGAAAATAGAGATCGTTCAATTTTATTTTAAAATATACAACAATAGATGATAATACGATACAACATTTGTACCTAAATTAAAAAAATGTCAGTAACGTCAGCAAAACATTTTGCTACGCACAGTGGTTCCAAACACAAAAAACATGGTAATAAATATAGATGTTTTAAACTACTGGTCCAATCGGGAAATGGTGTTCCCAAAAATTGAAAAGCGGGAGCTAACCTTTAAGGAAAATGTTTCTGTGGTCACCCTGTTTTAACACAGGGTGTGCTACAGGGTGTCAAAGTTGACCATCTCGAGTATGAAAGAGCTTTAAAGGGGTATAACTTCTATAACCATGCATCGATTTTAGTGTTTTTTGGACTTTTTTAAATCTAGGTTACGAGACAAAGCAAAAACATGCTTCATGTACCATAGTAACTCTTACAGTTAAAAAAATATTTCACTTTGAATTTCAAAATCTTCATTTTTCGCCTTGACTTTTTTAATAGTTTTGCCAATAGATTATTCATTTTTCAAAGAAAATGCTCAAAATTTTTTCAAGTCATTCTAATGACCTTTCTTAAACTCCTAAAGAAAACTTTTTGAATTATCTTAAGCCGTTTCGCAGTGATACTATTTTAAACTCAAAAATTAAAAGTGTGTTCTGAAAAATGGGGTTTTTTGGTCAGATAAGGGGTAACTTCACACACCTTTATATATATTTTGCTGATATTTTTTGGATTAGTTTTTTACATAGTTTGATAGAGTAGACTTCAAAAATGCTTAATGGTATAGTTTAAAGCATTTTTGGATATGCACCCTACGTCCAGCATTGGTCGAAAATGATGAATTTTTGAACGGAATTCTATGTTTATGACCGTGATAAAAAAAAGTCACGCCACTTAGAGACGATTTGAAATTTTTATACTGTAAAGAGATTTATTCTAATGAGTTTGCCACTTCATTTGCCGCCGCCCGCTCAAAAACGTAGCCTGGAGAGCAAATTTTGTGGAAAAAGTCATTTTTTTCAAAAGCCTTTTTTGATTTATAAAAAAAGCGTACTTATATTATCAATTTCAGCAAGATTTTATTTTATTTTTAATAAAACGTAAATAATTGTCCTACATTCCAAAAATCTTTTCGATATTGCTTATGGTTATTTTTACATAAAACATCAAAGTTCAATGTAGTATATCTAACTATAATTAATTGTACATTTATTGGCTTTTGCTTTCGGTAATGTTAAAAAATTTAAATAATTCAGAAATTTTTTTACATATTATTAAATTAGACTTAGTTATCAATTCAACGATGCATAAATCGTTTATCTAGTGTAATAAATGAATTCAAACTATTGCGCTTAAATCAGGCATTTCAGGTCAAATTGCAGTATTTAACAAATTTATATATTCAGGTATACAGAGCGTGTTGCATTATATTTCTCTAAAAGGGTTACGGGTTTTTTTATTTTTTTAATACTATTTCAAAAACCTAATAAGATATAAATGCAGGTAGAAAATGCGTTTTATGATGTAACATTTGCATAATATATTGTTCTAATTTTCCATATAAAACAGGTAAATAACTACCATATATTCATTTATTTGAAAGACAAAATAATGTTTTTTTTTTGTTCTAAAGATAAGGTTTTATTAAATTTAACTGGTACAGTAGTAATTGTGCTAAAAATATGAATATATTCCTAAGGACTACACATTTTCTACAAAGTAGTCTGAAGTATCAAAAGTTAAAAGGTCGTTTATATGCATAGATTCAGAATCTTCCTTTTCAATGTCTATGCTTATTTTTGGTAACCATTTTGTTCTTATGGAGTAAAGTACTGGATCCGATGATATTAATAAAAATTCCATCAAATCGGAATTTTGAGCTATTCTGGAGCACTTACGTGTGTTAAAAAGCCTAAAATGTTTGACGTCTCTATTTCTGGCCTCCTGGGCTTCTTCAGTCAGTTCGCCTAAAGGCAACATACTGTTTTCTATTATTTCTTTGGCATGAGCTAATACTTTATGTACTGTTGGTGTCATTGGCCTCCAAGAGTACATGGTGAGTATAATGTCTTTTGTTTCATTGGCAAAGAGTTTAAATTTAGCCACATTAATAGGTTTTTTACTGTTAATGACTGCTAATATAACTTTAAAACGTTTTAGTAGGTTTTTATCGAGACCCGTAATTGAGGAGGTAGTTTCTGGATCTTCGAAAAAACGCCTTGCTGTATTTCCGTCATTGGAACTTCCAAACCCCTGAAGGGGCGTATCAATGATTAATCCAAGTCTTAATTTAAATTCATCTTGAATTCTTTTCTTCTCTTCTTTTCTCATGTTGTGTAGATCAGTGTTTTTGTTTACGGAAAGGCTTAGGTTTCCTGGAATAAGGCGGTATTTGAGATCGTATGCGAGGTGTAAACAATATTCCATAAATCTTATTCTGGCATGAAGTGGCGATATCCCAAACCTCAGAGCGTTTTCGTTCATAGAAATTGTATCACTATCTTCATGAAACTGTGAACTTAATTTTCCACATATATTACATTTCCAAGTAGATGTTGTGTCTGTAATTGCATTTGCAACTTTTCCATCAATCATTGTAAGTTGTGGTTGAAATGAAACTTTAATAACTTGTCCAGATATTTCCACGTAAAGTGGAGACAAGCTCGAAATTTCCCTTTCTATTGAATCTACTAAACTTTGTGTTGAAATCATGTCTTCTTTTACATATTCAAATCGTATTGGACGACATAAAAATTTAGATCCAGGGGTTAAATTCGTCCATATATCATTTGCAGACGAGGTTGAAGGTAATTTATTATACAACCGCATTCTTAACGGCACAAAAGAAGCCATAAAAATTGATGAAAAACTTTTTTCTTTGCTGCTTCCAGATGGTTGTTTGTATTCGGAAAACCCAGATGTGCCATCACAGCCCCATTTGAACATTAACACGACATCAGATTGCTTGCATCTTTCAATATCTTTGCTGCTAAATGTGGACATAATTCTAGAAACAGTATTGTCAATTAACTGTGATAGTTCAACTTTTGCGCCTTCAATAGAGGCATGCACTGGGGATGTTATTGGTTTTAAAATATTTTCTTTTGTTTCTTTTATTGCTTTACTGCTAGGAAAAATATCATATCCTTTTTCAATGAGAGCTTTTCTTAAAATACCATATTTATTTCTCGTTAACCCCAAATTTAGAAAAAGAGCTAATGCATCTTCACTGGTAAAGGAAGTTGATGATTTTGGTGTTGGAATACTTTGTATCATGCGCTTCAAACGCTTAGGAGACGCAGTTGGTAGGACGTCGACAATTTTCCCTGTTTCTTTAGGCTGTATACGTGTCAAAGCTGCTTTAAAAGAATCCTTTATTTCATTAGCGGAGTGTGTGTTAATCATTTCTTCCTGTTTTACCTTCTTAGTCCTAATCTGGACCTCTTCATAATCTTTTTTAGGGCGGCCCCTTTTTTTCTGTTCAATAACTACTGACATCTCCTTATTAAGCCAATCTTGACTCTTCTTCATAAATTTTTGTATAGAATAATCGGAATCTTTAATCCTTTTTTCATAAATTTTGTAAAAATTTTCAATTTCATCTGGCTTTATATTTAAGCCATACGAGTAGACAATGGTATCAATCAGTTTTCCTATTTTTTCCGATCGTATATCAGTATTGGCAAGAGTATCCCAAATTACTTTACAAAGGGAGCTATATTTTATTGTAACCTCCATGACTGCTTAACTCAAATAACCTCCTTTTAAAATTACTACGCTTATATATTACAAATATTTGTTTTTTTATAAACAAAAATCGAGCAGGTACTGGATTTGTAAAAACAAAAAACTGAAATAGGTAAAATAAAAAAAAACGCATTATATTAGCCCATTAAAACAATATGTTATGCAAATGTTACATCATAAAACGCATTTTCTACCTGCATTTATATCTTATTAGGTTTTGAAATAGTATTAAAAAAATAAAAAAACCCGTAACCCTTTTAGAGAAATATAATGCAACACGCTCTGTATACCTGAATATATAAATTTGTTAAATACTGCAATTTGACCTGAAATGCCTGATTTAAGCGCAATAGTTTTGAATTCATTTATTACACTAGATAAACGATTTATGCATCGTTGAATTGATAACTAAGTCTAATTTAATAATATGTAAAAAAATTTCTGAAATTATTTAAATTTTTAACATTACCGAAAGCAAAAGCCAATAAATGTACAATTAATTATAGTTAGATATACTACATTGAACTTTGATGTTTTATGTAAAAATAACCATAAGCAATATCGAAAAGATTTTTGGAATGTAGGACAATTATTTACGTTTTATTAAAAATAAAATAAAATCTTGCTGAAATTGATAATATAAGTACGCTTTTTTTATAAATCCAAAAAAGGCTTTTGAAAAAATGACTTTTTCCACAAAATTTGCTCTCCAGGCTACGTTTTTGAGCGGGCGGCGGCAAATGAAGTGGCAAACTCATTAGAATAAATCTCTTTACAGTATAAAAATTTCAAATCGTCTCTAAGTGGCGTGACTTTTTTTTATCACGGTCATAAACATAGAATTCCGTTCAAAAATTCATCATTTTCGACCAATGCTGGACGTAGGGTGCATATCCAAAAATGCTTTAAACTATACCATTAAGCATTTTTGAAGTCTACTCTATCAAACTATGTAAAAAACTAATCCAAAAAATATCAGCAAAATATATATAAAGGTGTGTGAAGTTACCCCTTATCTGACCAAAAAACCCCATTTTTCAGAACACACTTTTAATTTTTGAGTTTAAAATAGTATCACTGCGAAACGGCTTAAGATAATTCAAAAAAGTTTTCTTTAGGAGTTTAAGAAAGGTCATTAGAATGACTTGAAAAAATTTTGAGCATTTTCTTTGAAAAATGAATAATCTATTGGCAAAACTATTAAAAAAGTCGAAAAATGAAGATTTTGAAATTCAAAGTGAAATATTTTTTTAACTGTAAGAGTTACTATGGTACATGAAGCATGTTTTTGCTTTGTCTCGTAACCTAGATTTAAAAAAGTCCAAAAAACACTAAAATCGATGCATGGTTATAGAAGTTATACCCCTTTAAAGCTCTTTCATACTCGAGATGGTCAACTTTGACACCCTGTAGCACACCCTGTGTTAAAACAGGGTGACCACAGAAACATTTTCCTTAAAGGTTAGCTCCCGCTTTTCAATTTTTGGGAACACCATTTCCCGATTGGACCAGTAGTTTAAAACATCTATATTTATTACCATGTTTTTTGTGTTTGGAACCACTGTGTGGCGGACCCTTCAGATGAACATTATTTCAATTTCGACTATGTAATAAAAAGTTTTTTGTTTTTTATACCCTCCATCCCATAGTGCAGGAGGGTATATATCACTTTGTCAAATGTTTGTAATTCTTTTAAAAAAAATCTGGGACCCCATAAACTATATATATTCTTGATCAGCATGAATAGAGAAGTCGATATAGCCATGTCCGTCTGTCCGTCTGTCCGTCTGTCCGTCTGTCTGTGTTAATACAAAATACTCCGCTAATACAGAAGAGCTGTTGCTAATTTTCAGTCAAATTGTTTGTTGATATCATGAGCAGTTTGCTAGTGAAAATCATCAAAATCGGTTAACGCGTTCAAAAGTTATGAGTATAAATGTGGGAATACCTCTTAAAATTTTGAATCAAATTTTAAAATATTCTATTTATTTCATCATACATACGTACATTCAATGCTTACACACAAGAATATACGCAATCAGGGATGGCAGTCAATATCGCTAAATTACTGTAACCGATTCAAACCCCTTCCAACTGACCATCGTTAACCCAAAAATACCGTTACCGAAATAATTGAAATACCGTTATCCGTAAAATACCGTTACCGATATAAATAAAATATCAATATCTTAAAATACCGTTACCGAAATAATTGAAACACCGTTATCCGTAAAATACCGTTACCGATATAATTAAAATTTCAATACCATAAAAATACCGTTACCGAAATCATCTACCAAGATCTGAAAAAACTTCTTTAAATATATATATTTTCCCAAAGTATGATCATAAGCAAGAAAGTAATCAAAACTCGGGCATAATGGGGCTAAAAATTGTGGTGTGCATTAACATTACCTGAATATCTAAAATAACGTTACCCTTAAAATGCCGTTACCAAAATAACTGAAAAATCTTTCCCTGAAATAAAGTTACCGAAATAACTAAAATGTAACGTTATTTTATATCTAAAATACCGCTAGCGAAATAAATAAAATACCGTTAACGCTAAAAGCCCGCAACCGAAATAACTTAAATATAGTTACCCCTAAAATAACGTTACCGAAATAAAAGAAAATAGCTTTCACGACGCCAATAGCCACATAGAATCGGTTACCATCCGTGGTCATAATCAACACGTACAATAACAAAAAAACCCACAAAATATTGTTGTTTATAACTGGTATGTATGTATGTTTAGTAGCAATCGCATGCAGTGTTGCCAGGTTTGACGATTTATCGTCATTTTGACTATATTTAATACCCAAAATAACTAAATGATGATTCTATGATTTTTGCTGCCAACAAAACTACGAATTTTTGCCAAAAGTTTAATATATCAGCAAAACATATTTATTTGTCACTGGATCCATTTTTCGATTTATATTATTTGAAAAAATACCAGTTTCTTTAATTTTCTGTGTCTCGAAAACACTCTAAACACATAAACTATTTTCTTTTTTAATTTTTTGACAAACTTAATTTTATTACACTTTTTGTTTGATTGATGTGATGTATAGTGTAAACATATGTGTCGTAATGTAAATGGGTATTTAATAATTATTTCATTATGTATGTCTCCGCAAGCGTGTTTGTAAAAATAATTCTCCATCCCATAGTGCGGAGGGTATACACACTTTGTAAAAGTAGTTGTAGTTCTTTTTAAAAAAAATCTGTGAAAAACCCACAAAATATTGTTGTTGTTTTTTTGTTTTGTTTTGTAATACAGGGTGGCTGATAAATGTCACTACAAAAGAAAACGTAATAACTTTTTTTCTGAGTTATTAATCGGTTCCATTTATTTTTTTTGGTTTCATTGATTCGTCTTTCAATTTAAGGAAATGAACGAATGGGGTAATGAAACTAACATTTTGATTGTGCGCCACTACAATGCTTTGGGGGCTGGCATTTCCGCATAAACAAACTTAACGGGCACATTAGGCGGCACTCCTCCGACCAGAATGGGCTCGTAAATTATTTTGTCAATCGTGGAACAATCATTAGGACGCCTTTTAATCAAAATTTCTCAGTTCGAATGTAAGAAACAATTGTTGCCATAGTTGCTGCAATACAAGTCAATTCTAGAGTTTCGACATGGAATATTTTTGATCATATACTTATCACCAGACAGTCAATACGGACAGTTCTGCTTAAGGATTTTCATTGCTCTCATTTAAAAAAATCAAACAACAAGCAATTGAACGCAGTAGACTTGCCCCTTAGCTTGGAATTTTCTCTGTAATTTGCACGGAATTTCGCTTGCATTTGATGTCATCAGGCGTGTTAGTCATTTTAAATAAATTGTTTCTTAAAAGCCATTAAAAATACTTATTAAAAATGTATGGCTTTTCAAATGTAAAAACAAAGAAATAAAAATAAAAAAGTTATTTAAATTTCTTATTGTAACAATATGCATCAGCCACCCTGTATGTATGTATGTATGTATGAAGGTTTTTATAACTGGTATGTATGCAGGCACGTAGGGGGGGGCTTGGGGTATAGAGCCCCCCCTCCCCCCCCCCCACGAAATGATTTGACAAATTTAAAAACTTAATACAATTCGTTAGAAAGTAACAATGTTATTGATAAATTTAATATGAAAATAATTATTTTTGACTTGGATCAAATAGGAAATAGTTTTATATGATTCGAATCTTAAAATTTCGTTAGAAAACATCACCTGCAAATGGGCGGCTATCATTGTTAGAGTTGATTTTCGACAAAAAGCAATAAATAAAATCTTTTCATAAGAGATTTCGAAGTCTTTGACTTAAAATATAATCAAAAAATTGTTTGAGACAATGCAAACTAAACAGAAAAAACTAAAATTGAGTTTTAACTAAAATATTTGTTGATTTAGCAAAAGTTTAACTAAATTCGGTCGTGTTGATGCAATTGTAGTAACAACTAAAATAATTTGTATCTATTTAATTAATATTATTTTCAATTACATATAGTTTTATTCACATCTATTAAAAATTGAATTGAATATTGTTTACTATTGGGAAAAATTAGACCATTTGAAAAATCGCAAAATTTGAAAAAAAAAATTGCCAAAACAATCCTCAAAATTGCAGAAATTTAAAAAACTCCCAAAATAAACGCCAAAATTCAAAAAAAAAATGACCAAACTTAAAGAAACGCGAATTTTCAACTTTAAACGATTTTTTAATTTTGGCGACTTTTTAAAATTTTTGCATTTGTTTCAATGTTTTTCAACGTTATAAAAACTGAGAATTTTTTTTTATACCAAATTCATTTTCAATTAAACAGTTAATTGAAAGTAAGTTTGAAATCGAACAAAAGTTTAATTGAATTTTTTTTTGACAATGATTTTTTCTGTGTATTTTGACATAATCTTTTAAAATGGAGCTACCACTAAGACTCAAAATTAAGTTTACTTGTGCCGTAAAAGTCGTTACTTTACTTACAGTGCAATCTTTTTGGTAAATTTGGTTTGCTACGCACGCATCTGGTAACATAGTTTTCAGTATATCTCATATTTTTTTAATTTTTTGAAACAAATTTAAGCCTCAAACTTTGATCGATATGCATAACATGTTAACGTGGTCCAATGGGACTCAAATTTTCTCCATTTCTTTTTAGACTAAATGTAAACAAATTTCTATCGGCGCTCCTTGAAATGCGACATTTTAAAATCAAGCAGCTAAACCAGTAATAACGATGTAGTTTTTTTTTAGACATTTTAAAGGGTTTTTATTTAAAAAATTGATTAAAGACAATTTGAAAAGCGTTTGAAATTGTCCAAAATATAAATCAAAGTGAATTGGAAATACGAAATAAATAAGACCTAGGCGATGGAAATAAGACCTAGGCGATGTCAGGTATATTTTTAAATTTTCCAATTTT
The DNA here is from genome assembly GCA_021234595.1 of Delia radicum. Classification (NCBI taxonomy): domain Eukaryota; kingdom Metazoa; phylum Arthropoda; class Insecta; order Diptera; family Anthomyiidae; genus Delia; species Delia radicum. Next base: position 170,239,743 of record CM037853.1, read on the forward strand.
ATATTTTTTCTTTATTATTTCTTTCAGACTACAATCACGCTTGCTTGTAAAATTTACGAATTTTTTAATACAATACATGAAGTCGGATATATGAAAAAGGGGAAAAAATAGTGAATAATGTTAATGTTAAAATAATTCAAATAAGTGGCAGCCGGGGTCCATGACATAGTGTCAAAATGGTTTTCAAAATGTGTGTTTTCTCGAGGATTTGAACGCTGTTTTTAAATAAGTCTAAATTTCCTAAACTTTAAACATATTTTCATACAAAAATGTGTTAATTTTCACCACCAATTTTAAAAATAGATACGTTTTCCATATATTTTTGCTGCTTTATCACCTATCCGGATTTCATTAATTTCAAAGGGAACGCATCGGAAAAGCGTCCTTGTAAGTGTCAGGCAAATTATATAGGATATTTGCTTTTAATTTGTTTTTTGCACGGTTATAAATCTTTAATTTCCCGAGTTAAAACTTTTGCATAAAATAATACATTATTTTATATACACTTATAAGGTGTTGTCTGCCAGTGGATTTAACCGGACATAATTATATAAATTCATATATAAAATTAATTTCGTATAAAAAATTTAATATGATGTCATATATAGTTGCGTATAATTGTATATTGCATTTAGAATACGCTAAAACTAATCCAATTAATAATTACGATATATTTATATACCTAGACATTGCAAAATAATATATATTTTGATATTATATCATATTTAAAAAAAACACAATATTATTATAAATAAAATTTCCAAATGCTATGGAATTTGTTACAAATTATAAAGTTGTAAACCTTTTGCAAGCGGCTAAAGTCTAAAAAGATTAATAGATATTTTGAAAAAGTAAAGTAACGCAATTTTATTTTTCGTGGTTTTCAAAAAGTTTTCCGCATAATCCTTTTTTTATTTAATTAAACTAAAAATTAATATTTAGCTAAAAATTTAACGTAATTAGACAATAACGATGCATATCCAACTTAAAGTACACAAACATTTTCAAATTTGTGATCAAACAGATTAAAGCGTTGTTTCGCAATATAGACATCAAAATTCGCAAAATAATGAACACAATAAGTAATAAATGAAAAAATGCATTTTAAGGAAATGCACTTTATGCGGGAGGTTTTTGTTTCAAAATGAAATCAGAAAGCTATTTCTATTATTAATACATGATTGCCCATTACGTGTAGGCAAAAATTTAGCAAACAAAAGAAAAAGCTGTTACTTTAGTGTGCAAAAAAAAAATATATAATCAAAAAAAAAAATCGAAAAGCCCCCCCGAAACAAAGTCCTAGCTACGTGCCTGTATGTATGTATGTATGTATGCATTAGAAGCAATCACATGCAGTGTTGCCAGGTTTGACGATTTATAGTCATTTTGACGATATTTAATACCCAAAATAACTAAATGACTATTGGACGATTTTTGCTTCCAAAAAATTTACGAATTTTTGACAAAAGTTTAATATGTCAGCAAAACATGTTAATTTGTCACCGGATCAATTTTTTAATTTATATAATTTGAAAAAATACCAGTTTCTTTAATTTTTTGTGTCACGAAAACACTCTAAACACACACAGTATTTTCTTTTTTAATTTTTTGACAAACTTAATATTATCACACTTTCCGTTTGCCTTATGTGATGTATAGTATAAACACGTGTGTTGTAATGTAAACGGGTATTTAATAATTATTTCAGTATGTATGTCTCAGCAAGCGCATTTTTTTTTTTAAATCTTTTTTTTTAATTTGCGTATGCTTTTTAAACCCTAAATTCACTAAAACTAATTCACTAACACACTAATTTCCCTCTGAAATTCAATAACAATAAAAATTGCAATATGGATCTTTGTTATAAAGAATTCATTTTATTTAAATTGTTTGTCCCGTCAACAAGACTCCGTACAAATGATGTCTCATATAACGGACTTCTTATATCCACAGATTTCATAAATACTTCAATTTGCATTTCCCTTCAATTCTGTCCAATTCGACTGAATATATGTAACTGAAACGAATGCCACTTAAACTATGTTAATGTAGTATTTACAAAACAGTTCAAAAGTTTCTACGTAATCACCTTCTTGGACCCCTAAATGCTTTTTTAAAAGTCTATGTGAAAAAAGCATAACTTTGCTTAAAATGTAATATTAAATTCCTGTCAGTGCATGCAAACGATTTCTCAACTCTTTCCACAGTTTTTATCAATTCTATAATAGAATATATAGAATTGATTCTTAAATTGTCACTACTGATTTTAAAACCAACTATTATCTTAAAAAAAAAAAAACTTCCTTCATTGAGAACAATCCTGCAGAATAACTTTGAACATTAATTTGTGTTTCAGTGAAACATAAGATGAAAAACATTTAAATTTTTTATTAATATTATTAAAATATAATATTCCTAGCATGTTTAGATCAAATCGGTATGTTTTTCGCTAAAATTAAAGTGTTTTTGTATTTAATACAATTCATTTTCCTTACATTGCTAAAAGCCTATTTTGTGGCTTTTTTCTACTAAAATCGCGGGTTTTGTTTTATAGAAAAATAATTATTTCAGTGCTACATTATATGTAAATATTTCATGTATGGATAATATTATTTTCTACAAATATTGATTACTTTGAGACATCGATTTGTGCTTTTCCCCTATTTCAAGTGTTATAAGCAAACTGCATTTAATTATTCCAATAAACTGACTTTATTTTTGACCACATAACCCTCGTTAATCGAGTGTTAGATTTTTTTCTACTAAATTCGTTTCATTTACAAAACAAAAGTTTTTTTCCTAAGAATATTTTTTTTCTATTTTTTTTTTTTTATAAACTTCCCTTCACAATTTAAATGGAGGAGCCAGTTATTCTTCCAATTAGGTCCTTTCTCAATTACAATTAGATATTAAATTAAATTACTAATTCACAATATTTATTTTATTTATTAATTAATAATCACATAATTACAAATTATATAAATATTACCCTAACCGAGCACTAGCTACTATGGCCTTCGGCGCGTTGTAGCGAAAACACACCAGTGCCTCTGGTGGGAATCGAACCCACGACCCCCGCACTGATAAGCCAGCACGCTACCAACTAGCCTACCGGGGCGCACAATTCACAATATATTTATTATTTTTAAAACAATTTTTTTCTTATTACTGTCCCTTTAAACCTATCCCTTTATATTTTAATAGATGGCGCTATTGACAATTTTCCCAATTGGACGTTTCCATCAATTGCAATTGGATTCTTAAAAGAATATTAATTGGATTTTAACTCCCAATTCTAATATATATTTAATATCATAGAAATTAAACATAGCGATTTCAGCGCCTGAATATCGACGATTTTTTTATGGCAAAGACACAAACCATATATATTGAATTGTCTAAATCTTTATCTGTATTTATATACAGTGCAGTTCGCTTTTAACGATAATTGATACAACATTTTTTTCTTCACCCCAAATACACTAATTAATCATATTTTATTTTACTTATAAAAACAACATTGTTATTGTTATTTTTAATATTATTTATTTTTAATCCTCCTATCAGAAAATGCTATACATTTTGCGATTGGCCCCTAATGTCAGTTCTGTTTTGACATTTGTGTAGTAAACACATGCGAAATACACGTTAATAAACAATGTTACGCTACACTGCTCCAGAACGCGGAATATTGGTGACACCAAGAGGAAGATGATTTTTCATCAAAAATAATCATGAGTGATGAGGCCCATTTCCATCTTAGCGGGTACGTAAATAAGCAAAATTTACGCTTCTGGGGCACTGAAAATCCGCGTGTAACCCACGAAGAGCCATTAAACCCGCTCAAAGTCACTGTATGGTGTGCTGTTTTCGCTGGAGGAGTCATCGGACCTTTTTTTCTTCGAAGACGTCGCGGGCCAAACGGTTACTGTGAATGGTGAGCGCTACAGAGCAATGATCAACGAGTTCTTTTTGCCGCAACTTGATGAATTGGGATTGGAAAACATGTGGTTCCAACAGGACGGTGCAACGGCACACACTGCACGTGCCACAACCGATATGCTAAAGGATGCATTTCCCGGACGCCTAATCTCCCGTTTTGGCGATTTGCACTGGCCAGCAAGATCGCCTGATTTGACCGCTCCAGACTTCTTTTTGTGGGGTTTTTTGAAGTCGCGGGTTTATGTCGACAAGCCTCAGACTCTTGCAGCTCTTAAAGACAATATCCGTCAAGAATGTGAGGACCTATCGCCGGAAGTTTTGGCCAAAGTGATGGAAAATGCCATTAAAAGGGCTCAAATGACAATCAACTGTGGCGGCGGCCATTTACATGACATCATATTCTCGACTTGATGTAAAAAAAATTAAAATACCAAATAAAAATAATCCACAAGAAGAATCAAAGTTTTTCATTTTGTTTTTAAATTACAGCCAAAAAACATCGGAAGGTTATTTTTGCGCCACCTTGTAGATATATATATATATATTATTTGCACTTGCACTGGTTAATTCAAACAATGAGATGGAGGGTATCCAAAAATTCGGCACAGCCGAATTTAATCTTTTTTATACCAAATTCCGCACATCGGACTTTAATGCTTCCACTTGTTTTTTTGTGAATTTAAAAATGTTTGCTAAATTTAGAAACTGGTTTTCGGAAATTAGTAAAATATTTTGCTGAAATCAACAACAATAATTTGTACGAAATTCAGTAATTCGTAAAATGAGAATAGCAAAAAATGTTACTAAATAAAAATTTTACTAAAAATTTGTACAAAACTAGTAAAGTGCGATTGAAAATTTGTTCTACTAATTTTTTTTTTTGAGACTAAGTTTAACATTTAAGATCTAGTTTTTGGGATGTCAGTTAAAATTCGTTTAGCTAAACCAACACGAAGTTTGTCCACCATTCCCAATTTTATTTATAACTCTCTAGGCTCAATCTCGCCAGAATTTGTTACAATCAATGTATACGACTTCAAGTAAACCTTGGATTAAAGCTGAAAAATATTGTTGTGATAATTTCAATGAAATTTGTGAGGATATTTAATATTCTCAGTGACGATGATGCAGATTCTATACGCAATGCAAAATTGATATTTTAGAAACCTGGAATACAATCTGATTTAGCTTATATAAAAAGTAATTTCGAATGTCTTTGTTTAAGCATCACCAAATTGGAAACAAAAGGACTTTCTATAAATTAATGTTTAGATGTTATAGATTGCGGTAAGGTAAAGATTAAAGATGCCAACAACAAAGAAATTATTGAAAAATTTAATGAAGTTTTCAATCGAAATGGTGGCAATAGTGAAACTTTGACTAAAATAAAAAAAAATATTTTTTAATAAGAATGAAAAGGATTTATGCATTGAAACCTAATCCATTTCGGCATTACATGCTTTCCAATATGCTGCAGTTACATCTACAGATGTGGAACTCGTATTTTCAGTAAACTCAACAGTTTTATGGGACAAGAGTAGATCGTGATTTTTTGATAACTTGAAAAGGCACATGAGTGTACTATGCAATTTTTTGTGCCGAAAAAAACTTGCCCTGCTGATCATATATGAACTTTTTTAGCCGGGCATCCATCATCACACCTATTTCTTATTACACGCAATTCACATTGTTGTTGGCGTGAGGACAAAAGGGTAATATACTTACATACTTTTACTTTACTTTTTTTTTTTTATACATACATACTTTTCTTGTCAGAGAAGTTCTTCGCTTACTACATGACAGTTTTGTTTGTAATTGGAAGTATTTGTTTTAACTGAAATTATTTATTTATAATAAAATAAAAAATAAAACATTTTTTTTTTTAATTTTTAAATTCTCATTTAGTTTATTTGCGAATACTTATAAACTATATTTAAATTTTATCCTATACCTACTAATGACAACTTATACACTGAAAGAATTATCCTTCATGATATTAATGAAACAATTTCATAGAATTTTTTTTGTAGATTGAATGAAGAATTTCATTATAACCAAGAAATTTTATAAATATCAAAAAATTGTTCATAAACTTTTTTTCACAAAAAGTTCATAGTTGCATAAAAAAAATTCATCCGATTTCATAAATGTATGAAGAAATATAAATTTAATGAAAATTTTCTTTAGAGCTATGAAATTATTTTAAAGACTTAAGTTTATTATTTTTTCATAAAATATCATAATTTCATTAATTTTCTTACATTTCAAACTTCAGTTTTTAGATTTATTTTTCAATGGTTCAACATATTTTATTAAGTGCTTTATTATTTCAATTAATTTATTATTAGTTTTGGACACATCAATGAAATTGTTTAAAAAATCATGTAAATCAATCTATTTTTCAAGATGTTCATGAAGAGTTTTATTAATTCAAGGAAACTTCTTAATATTAATAATTTTTATGAAACTGTTTAAAAAATTCTTGTAACGCTTCATTGTCGGAATAATTCATTAGTTTTATGAAGATTTTCATTAATTCTACAAACATTTCATAAACAATGACTTTAATGAAACCTGTTTCATAGATTCTATGAAAAGTGTTAATGGATGAGTTCCAGGGACAATTTTCATTAAAGCTATAAAGAAATTCATTACTGAAGTGAAGATAATTCTGTCAGTGTACTAACGCATAATTAAAAAGAAACTCGTTTATAAAGGGTCCGCCAAATAACTTTTTTTTTTTTGAAAATGCTTAAAAAAAACTACTGAATATTTTCTCAAATTTCTTTTTTTATTTGAAAGTACAATCCTTCCTGTTAATAATGGAAAATAATTTCATTCAAATGCCTCGGCTGGCCATGCTGTAGCCTACACGATCGGTCCAATTATGCCTCTGGACCAAAATCCGCACCAAACAGTGTCTCGTTTTGGGTGTATCGGCTTTTCAATGTATGCGTGCGGGTTTTCTGTGTCCCGAATGCGACAATTTTGCTTGTTTACATACCCGCCAAGATCAAAATGAGCTTCATCTGAAAAGATGATTTTTTTTGGCAAAATCGGCATCATTCATTTTCGCACACATTCTGCAACATTACCATGATTCTCAAAGTAATGTCGCAATATTTCCCAGCGTTGTTCAAGCGTATACACAACCATATTCGTTCAGCGGAAGGATAAAACTAATTATCTGTCAAATCAGACATGAGCTAAGTGTTACCATTAACGAAATAAGCACTAGTTAAAAAAAACGTTAGATTTCGGACCCTTTATAATACATTTTAAATTATGCATAGAAAACTATACGTCATAATAGTAAATGTATGAGATACCACTAACAATAAAAATAAACAATTGAAAATATAAAAATGTTTAAGAAAATCCATCATAATTTTTGTTAACTCAAGAACATGTTCGGTTGCTACTTAAAATGCCCCTGCTTGTCATTGTTGTCGTGGCAATGAGTTTGCACAAAAATAATAAATACAACAACGCACATTTTTAAAGCAAAACCATAAAACATTGATTTGTTATGTGTTACATCAAAGAGTATATACAAATAGAGAGACTACACTTCCCACGCCTCTCAGCAACAAAATACCAAACTCGGGCAAAACAAATGAAAACATCTTTTTTAAACAAAAAAATGATTGCAACATGTTGATAAAAAAATTGTTGCTTAAAACACTCACTTTTATTTTGCTTATATTTTGTTCTTTTCTATTAAAAATTAATATATTTTAACTTTATCTTGTTGAATTTATCATTATTATTTGAAATAATTAAAAATGGTATTAAATTATTATTTAAAAACATGATAAAAATTAATTTAACTTTTAAATTTGTGCAACATGTTTTCAATTGCTCGGTGCTAGTTTAACAACAAATAAAAAGAGAGCAGATTGAGCGACACTGAGTAGTATGGAAACCCACTGGGGACATACAGTGTGTTTTTCAAATATTTTTCCATTATTCCTCTTGCTTACTAAAAGTCAAAAACATTGAATTTTTTGTATATGTTGGTTCATATGAAATGTATGAACGTTTGAAAAACGTCTAGCAAATGTCTAACGTCTGCTGTCACAAATTCATCAACGTCATTAAAACATACCGGCAGCAACAAAAAAAACAAAAGATTTAGACAGTCATACATACACATGAATACATACTTGCCATAAAACCTTAGTCTTTTGTTGCTATACCAGCAACAATACTACGATAGCAACAGAAGCCAACTTTTAAGCACAAACTTTATGTCATACAAAATGTAATGTTGATAAATGGAAAAACAGAAAATATTGCAGGAAATATTTTTTATTATTGATTTTCTTTTTGTGATTTGTGGAAACTTTTGTAAATTTGAATGTTAGCAATTTCTATAGATTAATTAGTTTTTAGAAATGACATCAAATATGAAAGGATTATTTATAGGACTGTACTTCAAAAAAGGTTGAATGATAATAACTATTTCTTCTTTCTTTTAATCGAATACATTTTCTTGTGCGATAGATAGATGCATAGAAAAAGTTACAGTTTCGGCTTGTGGTCGATAAAGAAATGCCCATAGTAAAATTCGTCAAAAAAGTACACACAAATCGTTGCCAAGTAACTATTAGCATTTCAACTAAAAAGGTTTTTCACAAAAATTATTCAATAATTAAGTAGATACAAGTACACTCAGGGAACTTCTGCTTTAAAAATATGTAGTTGTTTGAGTTGTAATACAGTTTTTTTTTTGTTTTTAATGTAAATGTCAGTCATTTGTAGAACAAATTAGATCTTTTGCTAACCTTGTAGTTCATTTAAAAAAACAAACCACATCAAATGACTGTTTTATGATTTGACATTAGTTTGTTGTTATTTAAACAAAAAAAAAAATGTTTGTTTATTTTTACTACCATGTGTTTACTACAATTGTTATTCGTTTTTTTGAATATTCAAAAATAAATGAGTCTTAGTTGAATTTAATGAAATGTAAGTCGTCCTTTCTTTAAATGAAATTTCATTTGTTTTTAACTATATTTGCAGTGGTCTTTACCTACATACTATTCTAAGTGTAAAAACTTGGATAAATTTGTCTTTATTAGTTGAAATGCTCCTAATTACGTGGCAACGATTATTTTTTGTATGTAGTATTATACATGTACCATTTTTGCCTCAACAAAGATTTGATGATAACTATCAAAAAATTCGATAGCTACAAACCGAACCATTCGATTGGTTAATAGCAAATACTGTTGCAACTAACTAGTCTGTTTTCGGTCACTTTAAGATGCGCCGATGGATTCAATCAGCTTGCTGGGTAATATGCTTTCGACATGAAGCCGAAATTGGCTCTATCTAGACTTCTAACTGCGAAACTTGTTTAAGCTATAAACCATTCTTTAACGCTGCGTTTGATATTTTTAAGTTTCAAGTCCAGCAAGTTTTATTAGAATTCAAATT
>CM037853.1:170249226-170280812 GCA_021234595.1 Delia radicum
TTTTTTTTTCTTGTTTGTCATTATTGGTCATTCATTTTCAATTATACATGTAAGAGATATTATTAAATTTAATTGAAAGTGGGTTTGAAATCAAACAAATGTTTAATAGAAATTTTTTTGATATTAATTTTTTCTGTGTAAGGAAGGATTGAAGAACTGCGCTTAACTCTTGACAACTATTCGCTTTTTATCGAAGAGACTTTAATAAAAAGACCCTCTTTAGGCAAAAACACCTGTCACTTCACGACCTTTATTATAAATATTCAGAGTAGGAACTATATACACATTAGGCGCCTATAAATATCATGCTAATCTCAAAATATGCACTAAAAATTTAAAAATATGCACTAAATTGGTTTTATTAAGCCATTTTAATTAAATTTTAAAGTGAATTTGTATTCAAAAATGTTTTAATTTTTGCATAAAAAATAAAAAGATTGAAAAAATTTTAAAATTATGCTGATTTGGGTAGGGACGTTTGGAAAAATTTTTTTAATGAAAATTAATTTGTAAATTCCAAATTCATCCAAAAAACAGAAAATTTTAAAAATCGTTAAAATCCGATAGATCAAATTGTGTATTACAGTTTGATAGATATTTGATTTAGCATAAATAAAAATAAAAACTTATAAAAAATCGTAAATCGTTAAGTAACTACAAAGCGTCAAAATTTGAATTTATATTGCGAATACTACAGCGAGATGGCGCAATAAATATAATAAATAAAAACTTCAGAAAAAGATTATTGAAACCCATTTACATCTTTCTAAAAAATTTCGTTTAAAAAATTCCTACGAGATCGTGAGTGGTATAAATTTGGTTAATCAAAGATGCCAAACCAGTGTTAAAACCAACAACAACTGTGTCTCTTATCTCATTTTGCTTATAAATTTTAAATAATGCTGGGACATTCTTAAGTCTCATTGGTCAATAATAAATCAATATTAAAAGTGATTTTTTACGAAAAGCCAAAAAATCAATAAAAAATATGCAAACGAAGAAGTAAAAATATTGAATAAAAATATGCATTTTAAAGCGAAATATGCACAAATATGCATTTATAGAAAATATGCAAACATATGCACTACCAACAGGAAAAACATGCATTTGCACGAATTTCGGTCTCTGATAATTATATTTAATCAAAATAAACAAATATTAAGGAAAAAGTTTTTGGTAAAAAAATTTATTTTTTACGCACTTCGTTTAATTTGAATTTCAAATATTACTTTAAAAAATTAGGTCCCTGTTGAAAATAGTTTTATATATAGTTGTATATGTGTTGATATAATTACATATGTGGCCATATGTAACGATATATGTATAAACAAAATTTTAATACAGGCCTATATACCATCATATAAAATATATATAAGTTGATATTTTTATGTCATATTATAAACTTGATAAATATGAGATCATATATACTTACATGCATAAAAATATATATAAGTATATATGACACAATAAAACCAAACTAATTATTTCCACTTTTTTTTTTTTTTTTATTATTTTTTTTTTTATTCAGAAAAAAAAAATAACAAGAAAGATGTTGCCTTAGGTCGCTAGGACATTATTGAGGCGAGTTGACACATACATAATAATATATGACATCACATATAATTCTATATAAAAATATGTGTTAAAATTGAAATGAAAAAGTTCTGCCTATTATGGAGGCTCTAGCTTTTCTAAAACTTCGGGTTTGATGAGATCTTTAGCCAGATCGAAATACTAGTATCAACCTAGCTAATATGTTTGATTAGCTTTATTTTTGTAAATATACATACTGAGGGTTGAAAGCTCGTTATAAATGAAAATAACATAAAAATAATCGATGTGTAAAAAACAAAAACTAATATAACTGTAAAAAATATTACTTGAGCCAGAGTACAAACTAAAAATTTTTTATATAAATAGAACATTTTTGGTCTTCAAAGTTTAGTAACGTCATGATGTGCTTGTTAGGAAAAGACCTAACCACGTGCTTGATTACTAAGAAGACAAGATGGAGCAAAATTGATTATTAATAGGTTTTTGTTCTGCCTATATGGAGGCTCTAACTTTTCTAAACTTCGGGTTCTGATGAGATCTTTAGCCAGATCGAAATACTAGTATAACCTAGCTAATATGTTTGATTTGCTGTATTTTGTTAATATACGGTTTGAAAGCTCGTATAAATTGAAAATAACATAAAATAATCTCGATGGTTATAAAAACACAAAACTAATATAACTGTAAAAAATATTACTTGAGCCAGAGTACAAACTAAAAATTTTTTTATATAAATAGAACTTTGGTCTTCAAAGTTTAGTAACGTCATGATGCTTGTTAGGAAACGACCTAACCACGTGCTTGATTACTAAGAAGGCAAGAATGGAGCAAAATTGATAATTAATAGTTTTTTGCTAAAGTTCTGCCTATTATGGAGGCTCTAGATCAGAGATGCCAAGGTAGTAGTATTGGTGAGAGTGACGAAATAACACTGAAAGAAAACAATGTGTGGCGGGTGTGATATATTTCGAAATAAAAAAATTCTTCGAGTGTTTATAATTTTCCCTCAATTAATCATTGTTCAATTTGCAATTAAAAAGTAATGAAATCTATGTGATACTCTTATTGCAGTTACGCAATAAAAGTATATTCTCAAACTAGAAGAATTCAGCTTATTGCGTTTTTTTGAGCAAATATAATTCAAATCTGACAACACTAAATATATTTAAAAAAAAAAAAAAAATAAATTGTACAAAAGTAGAAGTAAAAAAACTTAGAAAAGCTACACTTAAAAAGTTCAAAGCTAATAGAATTAATAATATTTCCTTAGTACAAAAAGAACTTTAAGCAGTAAATCTTTAAAACAATAAAAAGCACAAAATCTTAAGAAAAAGCTATTTTAAAGCCCAAAATCGGAAAATCCAAATACGCAAAAAAAAACATAAAACTGTAAAAAAGATAATTTGTTCTTTGATAATTATATATAAATATATATGGTGGAAATAAAAAAAATTCTATCAATTTTACATATAATTTATATGGCATCACATATTAGCATCCATTGATTTATAACTAAATTTTCATTATTATTTGGAATGTCAGAACAAAACAGTAGTGCGGCTTTTCGAAGAATTTTATGAAGTTTATATCAAATTATATATAACTTGATCAAATTAGAACTGTTTTTCGGATCAATTATATCACATGAGTTCGCATGGGATCTCATGAGATAAGGTTATGTATGCCATTTTTCGGATAATCTATGATATGATTTATAAGATTAAGATATGACTATATCGAACCTATATCAGAATTTTTTTCATCATGTAGTTATTATTTTTTCAAAATTGAAGAAGTAAGTAATTGAATACATTTTAAATCGATTCAAATAAAATTGAAGAACTCAGTATTATAGTGACAATTTTCAATTTCATTGCGGTTTCAATTTCACTGTAGTTTCACACCGTGAAATGAAGAATACATCCAAAAATTTATTCGGAAACCTTAATTATTCCAACATTTTTATGGAGTCCCCCTATTGTGTGTTTATGTATGTATGAAGTTACAATAAGTGCATTGCTCCTTAAAAAATGTCGTTCATGACATACTGCCACTCTCCTCCATTTCTAAAATATCCTTATGAATAATATGAAACTGAAGAAAACAAAAAATAAACAAGGAGTTATAAATTTTGTTTATTCATGATTTTATTTTATTGCTTAGTAACTTATTTTGAAAAAGATTCAAAGTCTTAGGTCGAATTAACGATTCTAAGCCGATTTTTATAAAGTCACGTTGATTATTCCAGAAAATTATATAACATTTTATTTTATTTTTAAAAGATTTCATTAATCAATGTGTATACATTGTAAAGGATTTTGGTTCATTGGGAAGGATAGAAAATTTAATATATATGAAATGATTCAAATGTAGATAAAATTCTTAAAAATCTATAAATCCAAACAACATTAATTTACATATTTCGATAGAAAGCACGAAATATACCACATTTTAAGTGAACTAAACTTTTATGTACAGTTCCCTTCGGGATATGGACCAGTCACAGATATGGTGACGTGACTGGAACTTGGTGATAGTAACCGGTCCCGATTCGTTCTCTTATATGGAAGTAATCGGTAACTGTATCATGGGCTTGCCCATGGAACTTTCCGAGGACAACATATCATCATACTGGTTCAAGTGAATATGCAACAGAACATGTTAAAAGTACTTAGCATGCAACTAAAAGTACTTAGCATACAACTAAGGACCAGTGCAAAATGATATACACGGGACTAATCGGAGTGTACCACACCTCAAGATTGATGAAAAAAAGAAAAATATTTGTAAATACTAGTCACATAGTAATCGCAGTGTGTTATGTTACAGATCTTGTTTTGTGACACAATGCTGGACTGCTCTAACAAGGGGAGTCTTCCGATAGGTTCTCTTCGATCTTACTGAAATTTGGATATGTGATAAAGAAAAAAAAAGAAGCACGATTTTTTTTAGCGGCCCAATCCCAGAGAAATTTTAGACAAATGGGGGAGGAGCATTAAATGGAATATTAAACAGGTCTGATACTTTCAAGTATTCTTATTGTTCAAATAATGTGTTTTAAGTGGGAGTTCTGTTAAAGAATTATTGTTGGATTAAGCTAAAAGCTACGTATAATAATGCCTATTAAATTTAATCGATTGAGTGTCTGAGATTTTTTCCTACATTCTGTATTGTTTTGCATTTATGCGACTTGTTCCGAAGTACCTTTTAAACCATTATTTTAAATATTTTACATAAATGTTAACCCTAACACCACTCCATAGGCAATATTGGTATCAATTTTTTTTAAGTCACAGCTGCGTTCAAAAAAATCTGAATTTCATTTGTTTTAGAAATGTTTCCATACAAAAATGTTTTAAGATTGAGATTGGGCCGCTAAAAAAAATACGTGTCCCTTATTTTTTTCTTTAGCATATATATAAATTTTATAAAGATCGGAGAGAACCAATCGGGAGACTACACTTGTAAGAGAACAAGTTACAGGGCAAATTAAAAATATTTGGCATGGTACATGTTTTACAAAAGCCTGAATTTAAGCCTATTTAGAAAATGGAGAAAATTGCAGAGAAATTGAAGGAAATTTAAGCGACCGGACTAAGTTATCCACAATTTCGAAAATTTGCAAGCTAAATAATTTATAAACGCGTTTAATGTATCACCTTTCCATCAGTCGCAAATCGGACTATGATATGTGATATTCACACCCGTCGGTTATATCTGAATCATTTCAGTATAAATTCACTGTGTAACAGTTAAGCAATTTCACGTTAGTTTTTCTTCAGATACATGATATATTTAAATAGTCACGCGATTGGTTATATTCCTGAAGTTGCCACTCTTTGATACTCCGAAATCATTGTGTACACCAGCATTTCGACGTGTGTAATTTTCACCTATTACATATTTGCCATTTTGGATCAATCGACCCTTCATTTCCCGAAGGGTAATTTTTATTGTTTTTAAATTTAATTGTATTTTCTGAATTAATTGTGTGTTTTTAATTGTAAAGTAATTTTTAGTATCAATTTAGTTCTTGTTTCGTAATATTTAGTTACCAGCAAGGGCTAGCAAATGAGCCAATTAACCTCAGAAGACCTATCACGTAACTTATCAACAGAGGTTACGGTATAGGACGTAACTTCAACTATATTTAATTTTAGTAGTGTACGTTTTTTTTACTTCCTTTTAAGTTTTTTGTTAAAGTTTTGTACACATAATTTGAACACACACGCTAAAAATATAACTTTTTTGTTAGCCAGTCAGTTAAGCAACATTATGCCATGAGATATAGCGTTTGCTTTCTAATCAGAACGTTTATTAGGCACGTAAGCATAATTTTTTATGTGGATCACGCGTAAAGTAGTGAGTAGAAAAAAATTTTCGTAAGTATGTGAGAATTTTTGGTACGATTTTATTTAGCAAATTTTTGTGATCCAAAAATCTAATTTACACACATGAAAGTGAGTGAGTGTGAGTAGAACAAACATTTTCGTGAGTGATTGTGCATGAATGATATTTTTCTCTCGTGAGCGTGAGTAAAATTATTTCACGCGACTCTTTCTAGTACACAAAAAATATAGACAAATTAAGAAGACTTTAAACTGAAATTAAATTTTCCCTACCTACTAAAATTTACCTTGAGTACACTCAAAAAAAAAGTCTGTAAAGGCAGCAACATCTTTGCTGCCAGGATCCTTGCAGAAAAATTGCTAATATCAGCAAAAAAAAAAATTTTAAATTTAACAAAATTTTTGCTGAATTTACTAATTTTGTTGCTAGCATTAGCAAATTTTCTGCAATTATCCTCCTAGCAAAAATGTTTCTGACTTTACTGTCTTTTTTGAGTGTAGCTACAGTATATAATTAAAATAGTTTTTAAACTTTCAAAATAATACTCATGTTTAAATGATATATTTTCAAGGGTTAACGAAATATTTTCTTGAATTGTATTCATTCAATAACAGATTTTTTGTATAAAACTTTTTTTAAAATATTTTATTAAATTTTCAATGCAATTTCAATGTTATTTCGCCACAATTCGTATACATTTATGCAAATTATTTTTTTTTTTGCAAAAAATATATATTTACAACTACAGTTAGTTTAACACACATTTTTAATATGAATGAGTTGTAAGTGCATGTGTATAAGTGTGTTGGGATGTTGTTGTTCAAGGTACATTGTAGGATTTTTATATATCCTTTCAACATTAAGCATCAGGTTTTAATACTGCAGTTGCATTAGCAAGTACAAAAACAACATCATGGATTTTTAACAACGTACAGATTTTTTTCGTATTCCTACGAGCCTCATGGATACATTCAGGCATACAATTTTATTTTGAATGCTTTATTATATTTTGCATCTGCTTTTGTTGATGATTGTGTTGCTATTGTTGTTGGAATAAAAATTCTCGCTTGTTTTGTTGCTTGTACGGGTAATGCTAAATGTTATATGGATATATTTAAATTCAGAGATTCTCTAACGGTGGACTTAATATATTTCATTCGATTAAATTTAATTTCATAAATTTGATGTATTTTATTACAAAATGTGCCTGCTTTAAAAGGACTCGAAGGAACAATATATTTTTTAACATAATGAACTTTGAGTTTTACTTTAGCCAAATGGTTGAACAAACAATATCTGTGCTGCAGACTTTTTGTGTTTTGCTAACATTTTCAAGTCAAAAAAGTTGTAATCTCTTTATTCGGGTTCGAAGTACCACATTTTTAAAACTGTAGTTTATTTGGTTTTTTACATAAAGATTGTTTAGTAATACAAAAAAATTTAAGTTTTTAATAATCAGTTGATGAATTTGTTCGCTCTACATTTTAACAACTTTTATACCGGCTCAAATTTATACATTTCAAAATTAATACTTGAAAAAACAAAAGAGATATTTAATTTTTTTTTAAAGAAGTTAAGTTGATTAAAACTACGACAAGTATTTCTTTCTTATTTTTCTACATGGATATAATTTAACAAATTGGTAGTAACTTTGTGATTCATTTCTAAAATTTTTGATTTGTTATTTTTTTTTTTTCGGCTCGAAAGACATACATTAAAAATTTTAAATTGTTTATGCACTGCATTGCAAAACTATAGTTACACATTAATTTCACTAAATTTCGTTAGTTTAAAAAAGTAGAAGAGTTTAACCGGCATAAATGTAAATTATTATTTCATTATATGAAAATATACAAAAATTTAGGGAAAATATTTGAAAGCAGCAGTTTTAACAATGCGTTGTGCCTCCTTTTTTGAATCAACTCAAAAGTTCCATCAGACATACTGTCAACCAGGTTTATTCGAAGTTTTTCATTCTGGTGCTTGAAAATGCCAAATAAACCATACCGTCGAAATAAAAAGCGCCCCAAACCTTCAAGGATTCTCCTCCGAAATTTCTTTTTGAGAAAAATCGCAGTTTCTTATGTAGGTCTCACCAATGGCTGTTAAAGCCATCTGGACCATCAAGATTGAACAAATAAACCATACCGTCGAAATAAAAAGCGCCCCAAACCTTCAAGGATTCGCCTCCGAAATTTCTTTTGAAAAAAATCGCAGTTTCTTATGTAGGTCTCACCAATGGCTGTTAAAACCATCTGGACCATCAAGATTGAACTTTTTCTCATCAGAAAAAAAACACATTTAAAAGAAATTTGTGTTTAAACCAGAGCTGTTAAATTTGGATTACGATTAGTAATCATTTAGATTACATTTTAAAAAGAATGGTATTGATTACATAATTCCCTTTTGAACAATTCCTGATTGTTATGATTACAAATTAATTAATTATGATTACAAATAATCCAAAAATAATCAAGATTTATTAGGATTACGAGAAAATAATCAAAAATAATCAAAAAAATAATTGACTACTTTCAAGGATTATTTTTGATTATTTTAGATTATTTTTTAAAAATTTTGAATTAACATCATTTTAAACATAGTACCTATAACTTTGAAAAATTCGCATTTACAACGTAAAAAAATTCTGAACAAATAATACAAAATTAGATAGTTTTGATATACAAAATATAGGTATATTTACTTGAATAACAAAACAATCAATAACAATTTAGTACTTCCTAAATTAACCAAAATACGTGAAAAAAATAATAAAGAAAAGCAATACATTCAGAATACATTCAATTCAAATCCTGTAATAATATTAATATAAATTTATATTTTATAAAATATAAAATAAATATAAAAATACAGTGAGCCTTTGCAATTGGTTCCATTACCAAATTGTACACTTCCAGGTACTGTATGTCTCTTGCAGAAAAATGTGGCAAAGTCAACTTATCGCACAGATTATTTAAGTTTTCTTTGTAGCAAAGTAGCTTTTGAACTGCGTCATGCCCTGAGTTCCAACGAGTAACAACGGACAAAACCAATGATGATGCCAGGTGTTCTTCAAGTATTTCCGAAGACTTTGGCCACTTGCACTTCTTCCATAAGTTGTACCATTTATCGAATGCCTAAAAAATTAACATTAAACTCATTTTCACAAGTACAAAACGTATTCTTTTGCATTAGAAAAACAATACTTTTTCGTTACATTTTTATTATTTGGGTTGGAAAATTTTTGAAGATTTTTATTAATTAAGGCAGGTTTTTGAAATGTTGACGATTTTTTTTTTCAATTTTAACCATTATTTTTTTAATGCAAAAGAATACGTTTTGTTCTGTGACTTACCATCTTATGCTGGAGATTTTAAAATTTTATCAAAATCGGTTGAAGCAAGCAAATTCTGATGTTTAGGTAACAACCTTTCATTATCAAAGACTGACATTTCGTCATTAATTTCATCTTCTTAACGTCCGGATCTCCAATACTGTCGTCTGTTGAAAAAATCGGGTTCGGAAACATATTCAGACATTTTTACCTAAAAATAAATTTTATTTTTAAGAGTTTACAACAATTATGTTTAATACTCACCAAAAAAATATACGTAAAAGAAATATATACTTTACACAAATAGAGCACAATTAAAGTAAAAACAAAAGGGCGTATTAAAGTCGGCTGTGCCGATTATGTGAAAAAAAAATAATTAAAAACAATCAAAAGTAATCTTTGAAAGTAGTCGAATTATTTTTTGATTACTTTTTATTATTTTTGATTATTTTCTCGTAATTTTTATTAATCTTGATTACTTTTGGATTATCTGTAATTGTAATCAATTAGTAATCGTGCGAATCTGAAAATAATCGTAATATAATCATTACTTCACCTATCAAAAAAAAAAATAATCTAATTACTAATTATTACGATTAGTAATCAATACTTATGGTTTAAAACAGTCCTCCCAACAACAACGATTATTGACTTACTTATGGAGTTGGTTTATAAATTCCTTTTAGCGAATTCAAGTCGAGCGGGGTAATAAAATTAGCACAGATATTAGTTTTTGGCGAGTAATTCTCCGCCAATCCTTTAAGAGTCTACTTATGTTTGATGTGGACACATTTATTTATTTTTTAGTTGCTATTCGTCTTTGTTTTCCGCTATATGCAATTATAGTTATGTAAAAATATTATTACGTAATTTTTCTCTTACATCAATTAAATTTTATACAATAAGAGATCAGTTATCGCACTCTTAAAAACAGTTATAAGTTTAAAAAAAAAAATGTTTTTAATATTAGAAAAAAATAGCAAAAATCATTTGTAATTATACACTGAGAGAATTATCTTCACTTCTGTAATGAATTTATTCATAGCTTCAACGAAAATTGTTACTGGAACTCGTCCAAAAATAGCAAAAATCATTTGTAATTATACACTGAGAGAATTATCTTCACTTCTGTAATGAATTTATTCATAGCTTCAACGAAAATTGTTACTGGAACTCGTCCATTGAAACTTTCATAGAATCTATGTAACAGGTTTCATTAATGTCAATATTTATGAAATGTTTGTGGAGTTAATGAAAATCTTCATTAAACTACAAACAGTGAAGCGTTTATAGAATTTATAAATCAGTTTCATAAATTTTTTTAATATTAAGAAGTTTCCTTGAATTAATAAAACTCTTCATGAATGTTCTGAAAAATGCTTTGAAACTAAGCCAGTAAACCACTTCAGATGATGTTTGAGCAATTTCATGGAAGTCCAAAACTAATAAAAGACTATATTGAAATAATAAAGCACTTTATAAAATAAGTTGACCACTTGAGAATTAAATCTTAAAAGTAAAGTTTGAAATGTATGTAATTTAATGAAATTATGAAATTTTATGATTAGCGCGTTGGACTGTTACACAGATGGTCCCGGGTTCGATTCCCGGTGACGACAACATCAATTTAGAAAAATAATGTGTATGAGTTTTCTATCACTTATGTGTATCGCTGCGCCCACCTTCGGTGTGCCCATAGCACTTAACCCCACCGAAGTAAAATAATGAATCAGGGCTATGCAACAAAAAGCTTCAATAAATTCACCAACTCTATATCAGGTGGCGAGCAACAACTGTTCTACGACTTATCTACTCGCGCAATTACAGTGTTGCCATGTTTGGAGCCCTTCATCTTTCACCACCTTTCATCTCTCCACTATCCCCTTTCCAAAGAAAGCAACACATTAATGAACAGGAAGAATTTCCTGAGTGCTGCTTCTCTTTAAAAAAAAAAAAAAAAAAAAAAAAAATATGTCTTTGAAATAATTTTATAGCTCTAAAGAAAACTTTCATTAAATTTATTATTATTAATGTTATTTATAAAATCGAATGAATTTTTTTTATGAAACTATGAAGTTTTATGAAAAATTTCTTAATATTAATAAACTTTCTTAAATATAATGAAATTTTTCATTGAATCTACGAAAAAAAAATCGTATGTAATTGTTTCATTAATATTATGAAGGCTAATTCTATCAGTGTTGTTATGCAACGCAGTGTACAAATGTTGGTTGATTTTTCGTTTATATTTAAAAGTTGAGTATCCCTGATTGAAATCATTAATGTTGTTGTTGGTTTAGAAATCTTTTTATTTTAACAGGATTTATTATTTTGTTATCACGTATTTTGCATCTGAAAATTGCATCTGCATATAAAAAAATTCATTATGTACACATGTACAAATTTCATCTGTATTTATGGGAGAGTGTGTGATTTTGTAAAAATTTATTTACACAAATATTAACAAAAAAAAAAACACTTATTTAAATAATATTTGTATTAATGTATAGTTTTTGTTAAGTATTATGTATTTATTTATATAATATGCAAATTTTATATTTTTTTGTGTCCTTCTCACCTGTGTGAATTAATTTTTTAATTACACACGGACATAAAATTTAAACAGCATTTGTAACAAAAAAAAAAAAAATACGTATAAAGTAAATTAAAATTAAAAAAAGTAAATGAAATATTTGTATTATTTCCCATTACTGTAATCATTTAAAATGTATGTTAAACACGTTTCATAATAATGTAAATGTAATTAAGTGATTACAATTTTCAATTTAAATATATATATATTTTTTAATATTTATTTATGTATTTCCGTTGAATGCTCACACTGATTTTTTTTTATGAACAGAGAGAATTTCTTGGACTAGTTTTAATGAAATTTGTTCACTAAACTAATGAAGCTTTCTTCACAATGTGAATGAAAAATTTCTTGAACTTTTTGAAAAACTTAATATTTTTAATGAAACAATTTTTTAATAACTTTTATGAAAAACTGCATTAATTTCATGAAAAGTTTTAATGGGCGAATTCCAGTAACAATTCATAGATCTAATGCAAAAGTTCATTGATATCAAGGTGATAATTCTCTCAGTGTAGTTGTAAACATATCAGTGAACATTTGTTTTTATGTGTCATTTAAAATTATTATGACATAGGTGCATCGATTTTAGATCATTTATGAACTCATTCATGCTCATATATAAAGTCATTATATTTTATACATGTTCATATACCCATTCAGAAACTGCCAGTGGTACAAACAATCAAGCACTGTTACCACTTGCTAACCGAGGAATTCTAAATAAACTACTGGCAGAACACTTGTTTAAGACACTTTGCCAATGTTTCCAAAAAGCGTTTTGCCAGTATTTGTTTTACAATAATTTCAGTGGTCTACAGAAAAAATCATTGGCAAAGAATTGTCTGAGCCCACTACGCTAACGTTGGCAAAAAGTGTTTTCCCAGTGCTATTCAATCAGAAAATGCCAACGTCTTAAAAGTCTAAACACTGGTAAAGCATTTATTTTATGAAAATGATGATGCTTTATTTGAAAAAGTTTGTAGTCGGAAAGTTCCGCCAAGTTCGGGCCAGGTTCCAGACAAACATTTTTTTTGTTATTTTTTTATACTTTTTAAATTTTTTTTTATATATAAAATTGTTTTTTGTTCTCCCAACATTGGCATCTTGTTTCCCTCAAGCCTTATGCCAGTGCTGACATATTTGAGCAGCAATCTGTAACCCAGCAGTCATACATTACTTACGTTTTAAGCTATTAAGCTATTAAGTATTATATGTATTGTTAGCTCAGTGGTTAGAGCTGTTAACTGCTATTCTGCCGGCCAGTGTTCGAATCTCGGCGGGACCAAAACAATTATACATGAACTTTTTTTTATTTCATTTTGGAAAACAATTTTGTAGACCACCTCGTTCACGGTTTTACTAACATTTTTCAACGTTGAAAATTTTGTTTCCCCAGTGCTACAGTACTACAGTTTTTGAATAGACGTCTCTTTTGTCTAATGATGTTATCATTTTGGGCTTAGCAAAGCACTTGTACTACTTGCTAAAGTGCCAGCGAAAGTCCATTTGTCTTTTTCTGACTGGGTTTCGTTAGCTCAGTGATGAGGGCAGAGGGTTCAGATGATGAGGGCAACGAACGGGCTGACTGTTTAGCCAACTGCGGAGCTCGTCGACAATTCATTGGCCCGGAACCCTTCTGTGGCGTACCCAATGGGTATATCAGAGAGAGGCTCAGAAGATGGAGGGAGTCGGAGTTTGGGGCCTATTGGGCCAGATCGCCTGTGCAGCGACAGTCGAGGCTGTTTATATCTCCCTCTGGGGAGAGATCGCGGAAACTCTTGTCTATGACGAGGGGCGAACTAAGGACCGTAACGGGTTACCTCACAGGACACTGTGGCCTTAGGTATCAATTGTACAAGATGGGACGATCCTCTACGGATACGTGCAGGTTTTGTGAATTGGAACCCGAGACCTCTGAGCATGTTCTCTGCAAATGTCCGAGGCTCTCCGACAGGAGGGTGCGTTATTTTGGTGATCGAATAGTGACGCCATCGGACGTTTGGAACTGTTCACCTGGTAGGATAATTGGCTTCGTAGGGAGCCTGAACCTATAGGGTGTATTCGCGGTGCATAGTGCCACTATAATCTAATCTAATAGCTCAGTGATTTTAGCTGCCAATCTGGTGGCCTGGGTTCAAATCCTGGCGGAACCAACGAAATTATACATAAACTTTTTCAACTTTATTTTGGAAAATAAATTGTTAGACCACCTTTTTCATGGTTTTAACAACATTTTGCCAACGTTGGAAATTTTGTTTCCCCAGTGCTCGTCCGATACTTTTTGAACAGACGGACCTTTTTTCCTAATGATGTTATCATTTGGGCTTGGGAAAGCACTTGCTGCCAGCACTTGTACCACTTGCTAAAAAGGCTCGCCAGCGGTGGACCGCTTACCACCAAAAAGGATTCATATATGTTCATATGTGATCAATTATGTAAATATTACCTAAATTTTCGTTAATGTGCACATATTAACATGTGTGGAAATGTATGGATATGTATGTTTATATAAGTAAAAACTACCTAAGTTTTCGTTAATACACACAGATAATCATTAGAGCGGAATTTTTTGTATGAGCTAAGCAAGTTCGTTAAAACCGTGCCATATTGGATCCGAAATTTTAATGCCAAATTCATGATCAGAAGCTGTCTTAACCGCATATAACATACCTTTTTGAGCCATATCCCTCATAGTTTTGGCCAAAATTCAGGCATGCTGGCCTACCGCTCGGGCTCATCCGGAAAAGCTATGGTGTCATGTTAAATTTTTGACAAAACGCGAATTTTGCATAAAAGCGTTTTGATAAAATAACTTTTTTCTTAATAACTTAACTGCTATTTAATGACTATTTCCACTGCGTGAACATTTGATTAACTCTATTAATTACTTAGCGATGGAAATCGCGAAAGCCGAAAAAATTAGAAACAAGCGCTTAACAGCGAGTTTAAGTTTAAGCTTTCGGAATCAAATATGTACCGTACACACATAGAAATAAAGTGCCAACCGAACTTAAAAGTGTATTTTAATGGTAACAACTCAAAAATTCAATTACTACAACGATATTTACATTCGATTTCTTAATATTTTGTTCGTTGCAACTACAATTCAGTTGAATTCACCGAACTTTGTTGTGAAAACTAATGTTGAGTTGTACCAACCGGCTTTAATTCGTAATAACCAAATTTGAGTCAAAATAATCGAATTTCAGTTGGCAAACAGCAAAATTTTTCTCTCTGTGTAAATATTAATCAGATTTATTACATTTTAAAATTTTTGTATATACAATAAAAAACAGCATGAAAATGCGTTAAACTTTAAAGTAATTTTGAGTACAAACTTTACCATAAATAACGCCATTGAAATTAGCATGCCCGAAATATGTAGAATTGTTGGCCAATATCTTATTATTTTTTTTTATGTCATGCAGTGTTATTAAATCTTAGTTTTTTTTTGCAATTTAACGTTTATTTGTGTGTTTGGACCTTCAATTAAATTCATTTGATTTGTTAATTTAATAACACTTTTTACAATTGTTAGTTAAAGTAAAATTTTTTGTTGAAAACAAAGCTCTTCAATTAAAATATGTTTTTGGGGCCGTGCGCCCCGGTAGGCTAGTTGGTAGCGTGCTGGCTTATAAGTGCGGGGGTCGTGGGTTCGATTCCCACCAGAGGCACTGGTCTGTTTTCGCTACAACACGCCAAAGGCCATAGTAGCTAGTGCTCGGTTAGGGTAATAATATATAATTTGTAATTATATGATTATTAATTAATAATAATAAATGTTTTTGGGGAACTTCAAAAATGTGCGACACTTTGAGGTAAAATATTTTTCAAAAATTTTTTTGTACGACATGAATAATCTGTTGTGTGTATGTTATCCGATTTTTAAGCATGCCAAATCCATTCTCGTTAATCATTTAAAAAAAGTATGTGGGTTTCAAGCAAATTAAAAATATTAACCCTTTTACTACAATTGTACACCACACTGTACACATTTTTTAAAAATTATAAAAAAAATGATAATGCAATATGACTTTTTATTTTTGTTTAAATGGAAAAAAATCATAATATGCATAATCTGTTCATCAGGGAAATATAGTCACAATATTTGTAAACGAAGTCCGATTTTTTTAATCTCCTAAACTAGCAAAGCTAGAATCTCGAATTTTAGCATGTACACTTAGAATACTATGTAGGTAAAGACCATTGCAAATGTAGTTAAAAGCAAATTAAATTTCACTTAAAGAAAAGACGACTTACATTTCGGTAAATTCTACTAACATTGTCATTTGTGTTTTAATGTTCAAAAAATTAACCACAGTTGTAGTAAAAATGAACCACATGTTAGTAAAAAATAAACAAACATTTATTTTTTTAAATAACAAAAAATTACTGTACAAAATGAATGTAAAATCAAAAAACAGCCATTTGATGTGGTTTGGTTTTTTAAATGAACTACAAGGTTAGTAAAACTTTTTATTTGTTTTAAAAATGACTGACATTTACATTAAAAATAAAGAAACTGTATTACAACCCAAACAACTACATATTTTTAAAGCAGAAGTTCCCTGAATGTAGCTTCATCTAATGACCAGAACAAAATCGATATTCGAATGTTTTAGTGCTAAAAATGTGCTGAGAAGTTTAAAAAATTAGATTTTTTAACCATTTTTTTGGGTCATATTTCTAATTTAAGGACGCTAAACAAGAATCTGCAGCCCAAATAGAAGAAAATTGACAAACAAAAAGTCGGTAGTGGAAGGGTTGAAATTTTAAAATATATATTACACCACCAAAAAAAACACGAATCTTGTCGCAGTTTAATAATATTTAGTTGGGTTTAAGGTTACTTATTTGCAGGAAATCATATTAAATACTTTTTGAGGTTATGAAAATTTTGTTTGCACCATAAAATTTAAAGTGCAAGAGATGCATTTTCGAGTTTAGTATTAGGGTTATAAAATCTTTTATTTGATGTAAGTTTTGGCGGAATAGATACAGCTAGTGTTGCCAACCCAATTTGTTGAACAATCGTCAATGTTTTTCCGGAAAAAATTGTTATACTCGTCATTTTGAAAATGCGAAATCGTCAAAACATCGTCATTCCCAATACTCCTTACATTTCAATAAAAAAATTTTAAGTTTACTTAAAACCTTGTTTAAATCATTTTATTTATAATTGTTTCTCCATTGTGATGTTCTTTTTTATTAGTTCATTTACAAACACCTCCTAATATTAAGAAAACAACTCCCAATACTCATTACGCGGAATAGAATTTTCAGAAAATCACTGACCTATTTTACAATCTGCAAAATTCCATGACGAAATTTAATTTTTAAGTTTTTTCCCGATATTTGGTTTCACAAAATTTGAGCATACAAAAAAATGGCATTCAAAATAAATATTGATTTAGCAAGAATCCAAATAGTGGAAAATCACTCTTTATCAGTGATTTTAATGCGAAATGAACTAAATAAAAAATAACAGTTTTGGATTTTCCGTTCTAAACTATATAAAAACTACCTTCGGTTTTCGTTATTTTTTAAATAAAATTAAAATAAATTTTTCAAAATGATGAAGTTTATATTTAGTTGATTATTAAATTGGTAAATGAATAGTTTTTGTTCGATTTGTGGATAATTTTATTACATTTTCCTTACATATTGTTAATGAAAAGAAACTGGATAAAACGTTGTCAGTAAACTATAGAAATAAAATTTTAAAAATCTATACAAAATTTAAAATTTTTTAAAATCGTCATTTGCTATACAATGCTTTTTTGTGAAATCTTCAATCCTCATTTTATCATATATCACTCAAAAATCGTCAAAATAGAGATAAATCGTCAAAGTTGTCAGCGCTGATTACTACTGCTCTAATGGCAACAATCGTGTTGAATAGTTGTAACCACAATTTTAGTATTTAATTGCTTAAAAAATGTGGTTTACATTGAGCTTATATATTAATATATGGTGATCTGTTTAAAAAAATATATAAAAATAGTAAAAAGATATGTTACTACTTATTGCTATATTATAATTTTAGCATATATATTTTGCAAAGAAACTAAACTTTTTGGCACTTAGAATGTCCCGTAGATTGATAAACAAAATTCCATAAATGAATTTTGTAAAATCGTCATTTTATCATATATCATTTCAAAAATCGTTAAAATGGAGACAAATCGTCAAAGTTGGCAGCGCTAGATACTGCGCTGTAGTTGTTACGAATCGAAATGTGTTGGGAAAAACCTCCAGTTGGATTCACTCTAGACACCTAACTTTGTTCTTAAGCCATGTTTTTTTTTATAAAAATATGCTAAACAAAATATTTAAATTTAGCAAAATTTTAAAAAAGTTCATAAAATTTTGGCGTTTAAAATTTTTAATATGCCTTTTTGACTAAGAGGTACTGTTTACAAACTAGCTCAAATCACGCAATAAGCTAGCTAATTTCAAATATAATTGTGAATATCAGACCCAAAAAACATACATTAAAAAAAAAAAATGTACGCCAATCCCTTACAAGTTTGTGATATTCGTATTCCGATGACATCAACTTGGTATACCTCAAACTATATAAAATTACACCATTTTTCTTTTCAAAGCTTTTAAGTCTAGACAACCTACCCCGTCTATCGTTCCTCTTAATTGATATAAACTTGAGAAATAAGAGACATCTAATTTCGGTTTCAATAGGTGAAGAACATTTTTGAAATAGCCCAGGTAGAAATTGTTAACCGTACAAAAAAATTAGTACTGGTAAACCACAGCTATATTTGTAAAACCCACCGTGCTCAAAAATGACCAAAGCTACAACTAATATTGTACTAGAAAACATTATTTTGTTTGCAAAGCATGTGTTTTGCCAGTACCACCCGTAAAATTCTTTGCCAATATAGTTTTCACAAATATTACATACAAATAAAAGCATTTTTTTTATTAATATTTTATTATATTTCACACTTTTAAATATGAGATATAAGATTAAGACCGAACTATATTGCTACTTTTTAACGACGCTTGCCAACACTGTGCAGACTGTTTTTTTCTCCCCGGATATTTGAATATTGAATATTTTCTATTTATTTGTAATATAACTTTTCCTTTTTTAAAAATTACAATTTTTTTAAAATTAACAATTTTTTTTTAAAATTAATTTTATGTTTTTTCTTTAATTTTTATTTGCAGGAACCTAAAGCCAAACAAGTATGTATTAAATTTCATTAATTTTATTTTCCTGTAGCGTATGTATGTCCTGTATTGCATAAATTTTTATGATTAAAAAGTAAAAACAAAAACAAAAAAACAAGTATGAAAGCCAGGAATAACAAGCCAAACCAATTAAAAACATGATATTCCATGATATTTCGTACCAAATATTTTATAAGGCAGGTGGTTTCTGTTTTTACAAGTACTACTACTCTATGGATTCACAAGAAAACTTCAAATTTCATATGAAAAGAATAACCAAAAAAATAAACAAAAAAAAAGTTCTTTAAATAAAGTTCACTAACCTTAATTCTAAATGTAACCAAAGAGTATATACACATAGATAAACTACACTTCGCACGCCTCTCAGCAACAAAATACCTAATTCGGGGCAAGCAAATGGTAACATTTTTTTTACACTAAAAAATGATTGCAACATGTTGATAAATAAAATTGTTGCTTAAAACACTCACTTTTATTTTGATTACATTTTGTTATTTTCTATTAAAAAATAATATTTTTTTGATTTTATCTTGCTCATTTTATTATTAATATTTGAAATAATTAAAAATTTAATTAAATTATTATTTAAAAATATGATAAACATTAATTTCAACTTTTAGATTTCTGCAACATGTTTTCATTTGCTCGGTGCGATCGTAAATTCTTGAATAAAAAGAGAGCATATTGAGCGACAATGAGTAGTATGGAAACCCACTGATGTAACAACATAATTTTTTTTTTTTATTATGAGAATATATACAAAAATCTACATATACATACATCTATAATAAGTTAAACTCCTCACTTATGGGCGCTGTGGTGTAATGGTTAGCGCGTTGGACTGTTACACAGATGGTCCCGGGTTCGATTCCCGGTGACGGCAACATCAATTTAGTAAAATAATATGTATGAGTTTTGTATCCCTCATATGTATCGCAGCCCCCACCTTCGGTGTTCCCATAGCACTTAACCCCACCGAAGTAAAATAATCAATCAGGGCTATGAACCAAAAAGCTTCAATAATTTCGCCAACTCTCCATCAGGTGGCGAGCAACAACTGTTCTAAGACTTATCATCTCGCGCAATTACAGTGTTGCCATGTTGGAAGCCCTTCATCATATACATATACTATATATATACATATACTGACCTCAAGGATTAAATAGCATTCCAATTACAGCTTAAACTTCCAAGAGAGGTATTTCCACCCGAACTCGCAGATTTTAATGAGCTTTGGATACGTTGTAAAGGATCAAATAAAAAAAAGAACACGCATTTGTTTTTAGCTGCCGAATCTCTAGTTTAAGGGTTTAAAAGTGGGGTTAAAATTCATTTGCTTTTGTCTGAAAACTTGTCTGTAACCAGCAATGCCAATTTAGAGCTTTTCGAGCTAGATTTAGCGCTTTTGCACTACCCAAAACTCGCGATAGTTTTCACTTTTATTGAAAATTCAAATTTTAAAAACATAATTTTAAACTTTTTTAGAAACTATTCATTTTTTTTTTAGAGTTTTTCAACTTTTTTCTTTAAATTTTACAACTGTGATTTTTTCAGATTAAATATTAAACAATACAAACACACTTTTTTTGCTATTTCTCTTTGAAAATTTATATTTTTGGTTTTAAAAAAATTTTAAGTGCATATTTTTTAATTTTTAGTGCATATTTTAAGAATGAAGATCATGAAGTTCATGTCTCTGGTCATTATACATATTTTGACTATAGAGAGGACTAAAGACTTTTAGCAGTTTTATTAGTTTTTTGTTTTTTATATATATTATATATTATATGCACATATATATATATATATATATAAAATATATATATATAAAATATATGTATGCACAGCGCATACTCAAGGGACATTTACTCGTTCCCCGCATAATTTAGGGACATTTGCTTACTTTGGGAACTGTCCGCAAAGTTTTCGCGCCTTTTCATACATCTAGCGTATAAGACGAGGACAGTTGGTTCGATACACCGCATATTTCGGGGACAATTTTGGCCGTGTCCCTAAAGTATGCGCTGTGCATACATATATATATATATGTATATGTATGCACAGCGCATAGTCTAGAGACATTTATTCGTTCCCACGCATAGTTTAGGGACATTTGCTTACTTTGGGGACTGTCCCCAAAGTTTTCGCGCCTTTTCATACATCTAGCGTTTAAGATGAGGACATGGCCAAAATTGTACCCGAAATATGCGGTGTATCGAAAAAATTGTCCTCATCTTAAACGCTAGATGTATGAAAAGGCGCGAAAACTTTGGGGACAGTCCCCAAAGTAAGCAAATGTCCCAAAACTATGCGGGGGAACGAATAAATGTCTCTGGACTATGCGCTGTGCATACATATATACATATATATATATATATATATATATATATATATATATAGCGCATAGTCCAGAGACATTTATTCGTTCCCCCGCATAGTTTTGGGACATTTGCTTACTTTGGGGACTGTCCCCAAAGTTTTCGCGCCTTTTCATACATCTAGCGTTTAAGATGAGGACAATTTTTTCGATACACCGCATATTTCGGGTACAATTTTGGCCATGTCCTCATCTTAAACGCTAGATGTATGAAAAGGCGCGAAAACTTTGTAACTATGTATATGTATATATATATATATATATATTATATACATCGAGATTATTTTTATATTATTTTCAATTTATAATAAAGCAAATCAAACATATTAGCTAGGTTGATACTAGTATTTAGATCTTTCTAAAGATCTCATCTGAACCAAAAGTTTTCGAAAAGCTAGAGCCTCCAGAATAAGCAGAGTTTTAACAAAAAACCTATTAATCATCAATTCTGCTTTATTCTTGTCTTCTTCGTAATCGAACACGTGGCTAGTTTATTTTTCTAACAAGCATCACGTGATCTTACTAAGCTTTGAAGACCAAATTTTTAAGTTTTAATCAAAATTGGTAAAATTATTTTTGGTTTTTAATCCAAGTTCCCGTAACTTTCAAAAGGATATTTGTTTATCATAATAATATTCTAAAAACAAAATTATTATAATTTTTTAACTTTTAGTTATTTAAAATGTTTTGTGATTATGCCACTAGTTCTGACTACATATTA
Source organism: Delia radicum (assembly GCA_021234595.1). Taxonomy (NCBI): domain Eukaryota; kingdom Metazoa; phylum Arthropoda; class Insecta; order Diptera; family Anthomyiidae; genus Delia; species Delia radicum. Next base: position 170,271,374 of record CM037853.1, read on the forward strand.
AAACTAATAGAAACTTTGACTTGTAGTAAATTGAATAATAACTATTTATGAAAATCTCTTGTATCTGCACAATTGTATACGTGTAATGTGTGAGTAACGTATATTGAATACAATTTACACCATTTCCCAAATTCTAAAATTGTTCCCCAACAAAAACTGTTTTTACATGTTTCACGTGAAAATTATTTCTTTTCAACTCTATAATGTGCTTGCATTATTTCCAACAATTAAAATTTATTATTTAAGTTCTGTTTTTGCAGTTTTCTAATATTTTAATATTTTCCTTCACATTATAATAAGTTTTAGATTTCGATAAAAAAAATAATTTTTTCAAATTAAAAGTAAAATTATGTAATTTTTAACGAAAAAAAATAATCCAATAATAAATCTGTTGATAAAAAAACCGGACTATAATATATTAATAAGAAAAAATAAACGTGATTTTTGAGACAAATATTTTTGTAAATTGGACAGATGCAAAGCAGAGTCCGAGTTGAAAGATTAATGATGGGCTATTTTAACAGTTTCAACAAAATCTGACTGCCGAAATCTCGTAAAAGTGACCGGCTGCTGCGCGCCGCCGATTATTTGCTGGTTATCTTGAGGCTCTGCATGTTTTTGACTTTGTCACGAAAGTCGTAAATATGCTTTTTAATTCCGTGTTCACTCAAAACATAAATGGTTAGATTTAAAAAAATCCAACTGCACTGATAAAAATAATAACGTCAGCCATACAGTGAGGGAATTCTCTGCATGATATTAATGAATTTTTGCATAGAATCAATGACGTTGCACTAGAATTCGTCCATTGAAACGTTTTATTAAAATAATGCATGTTTCCATACAATTTTATGAAAAATTAAATTTTTTTATTAAAGTTTCATTCAATCAATAAAGAAGTTCCAACTAAAAACTAGTTTCATAAAAAGTGTGAAACTTTTCATTAATTCTAAGATATTTTTCGTCAGCTTGATGACGGTGTGTTTTATTAGTTTACTGAACTTATTCATTTTTATTCGTAAAATATGGAATATTGAAAAGTAACCGAATATACCAACACTACAGCGGAATGCCAAAAGTTACATCAAAATGTACTATGGGACTTAGAAATATAGTTTTTATAATTTTTTTTAAATAAAGGAAGCTTACGAAAAAGTTTTTCCATTTTGTATTCATTTTTGCACTAAATTAAACACAAATCTGAAGAATTAAAATACACTGCGTTGGAAAACTATAATTACACATTAATTTGACTAAATTTCGTAAGTTAAAAATAGCACTTTGTTTTTTATTTTACTATTTAAAAATAAATAACAAAATCAATTAGTGTTTCAGAACTATAAATACACTTAACTTAATATATCAATATTTACAAGAATTAAAAAAAAAAAAATTTAAAGCAGTAGTTTTAATAATGCGAGAGGCCTCCTCGAAAATTCAATCAGACCTATAGTCTACCGATTTATGCGAAGTTCTGCCTTTAGAGATCTTTACGCATTAAGGACTGCAGCTTTTAATTATCTGGGATTCCGTTAAAGCCTACTTATGGTGGATTTGGACACATTTACCTTAAAGATATCGATTATCTGATTGAGACTCTTCATTGCCACAGTTGATTATTTTACCCCGGTCCCGATCAGAAAGCTTTTTCATATTTATGAAAACCTTCATAAATATGATAAAGAACTTCATTGATCTTCGTCCAATGTAACACTTCATAAATATAATGAAGCTGTTTCATAAAAGGACAAATTGATGACAGGCTTCTTCATACTTATGAAATATTTCATAAATATGATGAAGAAGTAATAATTAAGTGCTTATTTTACTTCGACCTATTTGTTGTAATTCAATAAATAAATATTCAAGCTCAATATTCAATATTAAACTTTAAGACGTTTGGGTCGTCTGTTTATACTGTTTGATTGTTGTTACTCGAATTTCCAGAAGATGCTGTCCAGAGGACAGTGAAATATCGAAAAATAAAAAATAAAGAATAAAACAAAATAAAATAAAAAACATACCTCGAGCTTGAATATTTATTTATTGAATTATGATGAAGAAGTTTCATAACTTTTTATGAAATGCTTCACAAATGATATTAAATATTTCATAGATAGGTTGAAGAAGTTTCATACATTTTAATGAAAGTTTTTATAAGTTTTATGAAATGTTTCACAAATATTAGGAAACGTTTCCTAAACGTCTTATATTATATTCAAAAAATTCTATTTAGAATTGAGAACACATCAAATAATCATGTCGATTTGACAATACGCACATCACTTTGTCGGTGTCAACTCTTTACTTTCACCACCCATGATTCGATACATTCTAAAGTACGCGTGGCGATTTATCGGTTAAAGCTATCAAATGTTTACCATTTCTAAAAAGAAATAAACAAAAAGAGAGAAGTAGAAGCACAAAAACATTAAAAAAATGTTAATTTATTGATTATATTGCAATTAAATTGCTTTTTTTTATTAGTTTTGATTTTTTCCCAATGCAAAAATCTTGACAGGCAAAGAGGCGAAAATTTTGTTTTTCAAACTTTATCTTGTTATTCTGCCGGAGTTGCACTTTTATTGTTGAAATTAATAAAATAAACCAAAAAGAAGTAAAAATTTAAAGAATTTTCACTTTCTTATCAAACGCGACGAACAAAAGTGATGAAAGCGCGCGTTGAATGCGTATTATGGATTGTATCGATGATCACCAAAAACTCTATGTTTTCTTCACATCACTAGCGTATAGAATAGATACGGCTCGTATTTATTTTGAATGTAAAATAGACACGAATATTTTGTTGATGTTTAAGAATTCCAAATAATTTTTGATTGTTTTTTAGTTTTAAAAAGTCTAATGGCTGGAACATAATTGGATTAAGTTACTTAAGTCAGGTGTTGGTATGAAATGAAAATTTTTTTTTTAAGTTGAAATAATTGTATTTTCAAATTTCCGTTCATACCAACACCTGACTTAAGTTACTTAGGACAATTATGTCTCAGTCTTTAATTGCAAATGATATTTTCTAAATTTCAATAAAAAGCTAAAATTTTTTTTCACATAGCTTATAAAATTTTTTATGAAATAATGCAGGTCTATGGAACATTTATCATACGTTTTCATGAACCTTTTCATAGTATTAATGGAAACTTTATAAATATGATGAATAATTGATGATAAACTATTTATGAAACAATACCATCAGTATGAGAAACTTTTTTATGTGAGAGTATACACTGAGAGAATTGACTGCATGATATCAATGAAATTTTGTATTAGATCAATGAAATGTCACTGAAACTCGTCCATTGAAGCTTTCCATTAAATGAATGCAGTTTTTCGTAAAATTTAATTAAAATTTTCATTTTAGTTATTAAAAATTTCATACAACTAATGAAAAAGTTTCCTTAAAATTTGTTTTATAAAACTAAGAAGCGTTTACATTAAGTTTATAAATTTTTTTGTACATATTGTAAAGAAAACTTCATTACTCCTGTGAAAAAAGTTCATTTGTGTACTTAGTTTATATCAATAATCCATACACTTTATGTAAATCTGATTTTACGAATGTTTCTTGAGTATAACCTTTAAAACTAGCAAATTTTGTAATAAGTTAACTCCACTCCATTAAGATTGTTTTTATGTCTAATCCATGCCTCGATTTGTAGCCTAAATTAACAAGAGTGAACTAAACTTTCGTTAAAATCTAAATTTTTTAATGTTTTTAGTCGAATATATATCTAAGATTTCACTGGCAAGAAGGAAAATTTTGATTTTGAAAACTTTTTCATTTTAGTAGCTGGTTTATGCTTCAAAAGGCACTTTATAGCCAACCATTGTCGGGGTTGGAATAAGCTGCAATAACCGACTTAAAACACAACATTTAGTTCTTTTTGTTTTACCGATTTATTTTCACACAGCTAAAAGCACTGTGTTCTGGTTAAAAGTTTCCAAATCTAGGCTACAAAGCAAACATCCTCTAAATTTCGCTTCGAATCTTAATTTTTTTTCTGCATTTAGATTTTTGCGCTTTTTTGATGTTAAAATATTGTTTTTAACTTTTCATTTCATAAAGTTGTGATGAAAATAAAATGTAAAAATTTGTTCGTAAGCATTATTTATGTAATACAATGAAGCACGGTCATAACGCTCGTGGCCGTAATTTCAAGCAATATATACCTACTGGTGCTTAGATACCTACCGTGTACACGAACAAAATCGGGTAGGTATCTAAGCACCGGTAGGTATCTATTGCTTGAAATTACGGGCATTAACCTGACAATTTAGTTCGTTATAAGTGAAGTTCGCTATAAGCGTGGTAAACATTTTCCAAAAATTAATAAATTATACAATTTTTTTTAATAATTGAAACAATTCTTTCAATAAATTACATTACATACAAAATTTTAATTCTTTTCAGTGGAGTTTCAAGTAAAGAGATCAAGTTTTTAAAATTTGCAGTTCATTTTTCATTTAAAAATTTCGATTTTTTAATGTGTTCGTTATAAGCATAAAAATTTATATGAAAATTCCAAAAAAGTTCGCTATAAACGAGGTTCGTTACACCAGTATTATTTTGCATGAAATATGTTAGTACATGCGTTGGGACCAGAAAAATCGTTTGTTTTAAAAAAGGTTCGTTATAACCGTGCTCCACTGTATTAATGAAATATAAAGAATGGAGTTTCAAAACATTAAAATATTTATAATTTCTTGTTTCAATTAAATAAAAATTTTCTAAAATATATAGAAAATGGTGTAATCGTAGTGCATTATTTGTGTGTTTGGTGTTACACAGCTTCCGATGATGATGGTTTGAATGGATTTATGGATGGTTGGTTGGTTGGTTGGCTGATTGGTATGGTACGGATGATTATAGTAAAATTCATTTAGACACAAGTACATTATAAAACACATCATAAACTGTCAGTTATTTACTCGAAAAACATACAGAATATTTTGTCTGCACATTATATTGTAACTAAAAACATACATTACATTCGTACATACAAATTGTATATGAAAAAGTATTTCATTCATCACAAAAAATTACAGCAAATGACAAAAAGCAAAAAATATAAAAAATAAAAAAGAAATATAACTGATTGTTATGCGTTGTTAAATGATAATAATTTGTGACATCCTTTTTAACAAAAAATAAAAAAGAATAACCATAATTTTTTGATTGAAAGTGTTAAATTGATAAAATACATTGAGAACGTTTTTATTTTGAATAAATAATTGTTGTTGTTGCTGGGCGAAGCTTAACATTTATGAAATTTTTCAATTACAAAAACTTGAAAACGTTAAACAAGAATAAACTTTTCTTTTTATCTTGAAAGGAAAATTAAAATTTTTAGAAAAACACAAACTATTCATTGTTTAATATCCGTGATATATCTTGTTTTTTATCTTTTACTCTATTTTGTATATTGTAGGGGAAATTATTTGTTTCAAGTGCATTTTTGTGTATTTTGTTCTAGTAAAATATCGATGATCATAAGTTGATACCATGTAAAAGAATATTTTCTGTACTAATTGTGATAAGCTAGAAATCCTGTATAATAAAGAAGTTTCGAAGCGTGTTTATTTTAAGTTAAATAAAAGTTGTCAACGTCTAAGTGTCAATTTATGACCATCAATATATAACTTGCAATGAATGCTAGTTTAATATAGTTGCATAGTTTTCTTAGCATGTTTTAAGCAATACGCAGAGGGTAAATATTCTTACCTTTGGGGAAAATTTGTTTAACAATGAAAATACACAGAAAAAAGTTAATTTATATTATAAAACCCAAGAACAATGCAGTTGTTATTTAGATCGAAGGACCATTGAGTTTTAATAAATTTTCGTAAAGCATCTTCCGAAATCAAACATCATCAACGCAATCAAAATTATCATCTAGTCAAGTTTAGTAATTTTGCTTTGAAGGACCAATATTAACTTACCTGTAAAAGTTCCCTTAATTTTGGGACTTAATTTTAAATTTTTTTTTTCAAGTGTATACAGAACTATAACTTCATTTTAGAACAAGGTCGTTATTTTCCCATACAATCGCATAGCAACAACTATACTATGGCAAACAATAATAAAAACAAAAAACAATTAGCAAATGTTTCTATTCAAAGAGTAACTATAGGTACTATTTACCAAATCTACATGTTTTATAAACTTGTAAAATACAGTATTCTGAGGAAAACAGGTTCAATTTGTATAATACTCACACAGTTGCAATGGAGGAACATACATACACACAAGATGCAACATTGTGTATTACTTTAGTTTTGACCAGTGTGGTGTTTAACAAACCATGACATTAACAGTCAGTTACTCAACAAGGAACCAATTTCTAGTTTTTTGTAAAAAAATCAACGAACAGGAAAACGAAATGATATGGAACTACAAACAACATTTAAAATGGAAGTAAGTGTAGTGGTGTTTGAATTCAATTTGGTGTTTTTATAAAAAAAAAAAATAACCTAAAATGTACTATTTTTAACATTTCCAGAGTTCCATTAATTAAAAACTAAAATATTGCATTAATTAAAAAACATGCTTTGTGAGAAGTGGCATTTTAGGGATACCAATTAATCGTGTCCTGATAGTCCTAGTCTTACAAGGTCAACCCAAAGCCGAAACTTTTGTTTTTCATGACTTTGTCCAGGTTTTTGTTTCAAGTTTTTTTTTTTTTTAACTCAACTTAACAAGTCAAAAAATCTTATATGATATTGTCATATTAGATTTAATTTTTTGCTTTTCAAAAAGTTTGATCATTTCCATGATAGACAATACAATTGTTTCATTGGCATCACCCAAGTCTTCAGTTGTATGCAATATAAAGAGATAATTGGTTTAACTCAAACCGAGACATTACATACAACAGACAAAATAAACTCCATGAGAATCTTTATGTCTGCATTAGTGTATAAACTGCCTGATCTAGTAACTCTAATTATAAAATCAAAATATTTGAAAAACAAAGAAAAATATAGTACAATGTCTTGCAAATAAAGTATACTATTTTTTAGCAAAAATATTATGTTTTCAGCTAAAATTTTAGTTATACTTATTCAGCACTTAACTGGTTTGAACTAATATTTTACTAATGTTTTCCTAATTTATTTTGCTAAAAAAATTGTGCTGATAAGCACATTAATAGTGTGGACGACAACTAGATTGAAAGATATACGCAAAATGAAGTAGATGTAGCGTCATATCAAGATGTAGTAGAGACGATGAAAATTATACTAAAAAGTACAACTCTTGTAAGACATATACAAAAATCAACCATGGAAGATTTTTATATGTTTTTCATACATAAAAAAAAATTGTGTATTAAAATAACTTAAATGTCTATTAATTAAATAAAAAACAAAATGAAATAATATATTTAAATTTAATAAAGATTAAATGTGTATTTGTAAACTAAATCTTTATAAAGAAGATTAATAATGCAGAGTGGTCAAATTGAAAACAAAGATACGTTCAGGTAGACATCATAAAGCGGAAGACAGGGACACACATCTTAGGTAGTTTTTTATGTTTTATTTTTTTCTTATAGCAAAACAATTTTTTAGTTTCGTTTCTAGAACTATCAATGGCATTTGCTTTCCTTCAAAAGATGGCATCATTTAGACAACCATTGATGGAAGTAATTGAAAGAAAATTTTGTTTATGTTATATATAATTATATCTATATATTTTATATATTACATTAATTCATGTCGTCAATGTGGGAGGTTGAACATTTTTATATTTTGTAACTTATTGTAAATTATTTTTAAAATAATCAGAAACAAATGTTTAGTATTTTCAGCAAATAAATTAACTAAAGTATAATTTTTCTAAAAATGTTTTGAGTATTTTTCAGTCTACTAATAATCAGCAACAATTTTGTTAAATTTTAGCCAGGGTTTCTTACTCTTTAATCCACTAAGTGTTAGCAAAACTTTTGCTGAATCTACTAATTTTGTTGCTAAAAATCAGCTCACTGATTTTCAGCGAAAGCTTTTGCTGATATTAGCAATTTTTTGGCAAACACCCTCCTGACTAAAATTTTGCTGGCTCAGCAAAAGTTTTTCCTGGCTTTGCTAACTTTTTTTTAGTGTACTAAAATGGTTAATATTTTTGGATTAGACATAATTTAAGACATAAAAAAAAATTAAAATTTTTACAAAATCTTAACCCATTCAGGAGCGATAATGTTTGAACTTAAGTATTAAATTTCTCCAATAGATGAGTAGCAAAGCGACAAAAACAGCGTTAAATCTATTTTTATCCTTGGTCCAAGTCTTCAAGAAAATTTGTGAAACAGATTTTCAGCGTTTTAATGTCGTCCCACCTGTCAGGTTGATTTAAGATTATTATGTTTCTAAAAAAATAATTTAAATAATTTTGTGCGATTAATCAGATTATCAAAATTGCTGAATAATCGTAAAAATGTTTAAAAACATATTCTGAAGACATTTTAACGCCTGTTACTAAACAAAAAAAAATATTTAGATTAACTCATTAATTTCTAAATGTTGTTCAATTAATCGATTGAAAAAAAAAAGAAATAAATGTGTATTTTACAATATGATTAAAAACCAGAATCAAATATTGTAATACCGTACAATATACCCTTTCACGGTAAAAATTACACTGCATTGCATCAAACAAATTAACAACGTTCTGATCATCAATTCTCTATATTTCGGGCATGTAGTTTTCAATGGCGTACTTGATTTTTTGATGTATGGTACAGTGTTTCCGAAAAATTATTTTAAAGTTTCACGTATCTTTTATATACAAAAATTTGCAAATGCAATAAATTTGATTTCTTTCTGTTGAAATGTAAGGACAAGACCAGTATTAATACTTATGGTACTATTAATGAATGTCTTTCATTAAGTTGGATTCATAGGTTTAATGAATAATTTTCATTAAATTAATGAAAAATTCATTAATTAAATGAAATTTTCATAAAATATTTTTTGTTGATCCTTAAAATATGGAATATTTTTCATATATATATTTTTTTTTCTGCACCAAACATTTAGTTCCATCACAGGAGGCATTTCCAATATTGCAAAAAATTATTTTATTACAAAAGTCTAAATAAGCATATCATTTTGTTTTTGTTATTTAGGTCAATCGGTAAAGCGGTACTGTTTACATGTTAGTGGTTGCGGAGTCAAGTCGTGCTCAATGAGCACTGCTCATGGAGATGAAAAAAAACGAAAAAATAAAATAAATAAATTTAAATTTAAATAAATAAATTAAAATAAATTTTTATTTTAAAATGTTTTCCACTATAATTCATTTAATAAAAAATATTTTATTAATTCAACGAAACTTTCTAAAACAACGCAGAAAACTCTATAAGTGTACATATTTGACACCCAAATCTTAGAATTAAACTCGCTGTTAAGCGTTTATTTTTGTTCTTCA
>CM037853.1:170280912-170307964 GCA_021234595.1 Delia radicum
AAAAGTGTATTTTAATTGTTATATAGTACAACGATATTTACATTAGAGTTCTGGATATTTTGGGAGTTGCAACTAAACTTCTGTTGAATTAACCGAACTTTGTAGTTAAAACAAATGTTAAGTTGTGCCAACCGACTGAAATTCGTAATAACCGAATTTGAATCGTAGTAACCGAAATTCAGTTGGCAAATAGCTAAATTTTTCTCTGTGTGTATAACCAAATTTAGTATCAAGTGAAAGGTTTTTGAAGACACATTCACTAGTGTACAAAGAGTTCTCTAGAAAAATTTATAATATATCCTTCGAAAGCCTTTTAAAATGTCGTACCTTGGTGTTTCTACATAAAATTATATATACTAAACAACCAGAATACCTATTTCAGAGATTAGGATTTTCAATATCGGCTAAATGCAAAAAGATAAACACTATTCGCTATCGTGGACTCATATCAACAAGGTATTTCTATATTAACGCTATTCGTCTTTGGGCCAAATTACCTTCCAATATCCAAACAATTAGTAATGCAATGCAATTTAGAACTGCCATTTACAAACGTTTCGATTAAATTTTTTTTTTTTTTTTGGTTTTCATAAGTTTGTTATTTAAACTCTTATTTAAATAATTTTTTTTTCGTGCGCCCCGGTAGGCTAGTTGTTAGCGTGCTGCCTTATCAGTGCGGTGGTCGTGGGTTCGATTCCCACCAGAGGCACTGGTTTGCTTTCGCTACAACGCACCGAAGGCCATTGTAGCTAGTGCTCGTTTAGGGTAATAGTATATAATTTGTAATTATATGATTACTAATTAATAAAAAAAAAAAATTTACTTTTTAACAAAATTGTATAGTAACATTAATTATCTCAGTGCTGTAATATAATATTTATTCTTGTTGTACTGGGTTGTCACAAATTTTTAATAAATAAAAAAAAAATAAAAAAAAAAATATTTAGAATTTTGGTTATTCAATAAAATTTGTTTTGAGTAACATTGAATCTGTTGTTTTATTAAGGATTTTTGTTTGTATTAATCTAAAAATAATGCATAGCAATGCGTATTTAATTTAATCGGGGGGGTTGTCTGAGCTTTTCTCGATATTCAAAACAATTTGGTTTTTATGCGACTTTTCCCGAAAAGCCTTTTTCACCCCCATATTTGAAATAATTCGAAAATGTGGCATCTCTGGGTTCACTATATGGGAAATATTTATGGGTATCAAAATTTTTGTTTTCCTGGGTACTTTACACCTGCGTACAAATAAATTTAGTTTTTGTAAAGACAAATTTTCATACAAAAACAAATCAAATCTCTGTTTTTTTGCTCCTTTACAACATATTCAAAGTTCATTAAAATCTGCGAGTTCGGGTCGGGATACGTCCCTTGTTAGTTTTTTTTTTTTTTTTTGTTTCCAATGTTTATTGTATTCTGAAACAACATGTGTTTCATGTTTGAAATACACATGCTTGTTGCATTTAAACACGTTTTAGCCCGTTGAATAACCTAAATAATGTGTGTAAATTACATTACAAAAAAAAAAAAAAAATTAAAAACAAAAATTATTGAAATAACAACTAAAGTACAGCTGATAGTCTGCAATTAGTAATTTCAAATCTAAAGCATCCTTTAGTTTCATCTTAAAATTTTGATGTTTTGTCGTATGGACATCCAGATAATAAATGTTATAACTGAAGATCATTTGGAACATTTTTTGTTCGCTGTATGCGAGTGCTGTTATGACCGTATTTCCGTTTGTAATTTGTTCAAGCAGTTGACATTAATTATAATTGTCATCTTTTTAGATTGGGAAATAAAAATTTCGAAAAAAGACATCAGTTGAACGAAAGAGTATCATATTACATTTTCAAGAGATCTTAAAACTAGTTTTTTAGTTTTATAACAGGAAGGATGTCTATATAATTTTACTTTTCATCTAGTTTAAACATAAAAATTTAAGTGTTTACACTATGTAATTAAGGCTTATCTTTTAATAGTTTAAGGCAAAAAATTAACAAAATATATAAATATGTCTGAGCATTAGGGTGGCGCAGCTGTTTGGCAAAATATTGAAATGTGCACTTTGCTGTTTTTTTTTTACATTTAATGCCAAAACACTAGGGAGAGATTAAAGTTGGGAGAGTTTGAAAAAATGTATTCATTTTCCGGGAAAGCAGGAAATATCCTCCATATTTCCAGCATTCCGCTCTAAAAATAAATTATAAAATTTTTCATATACAAAATCATATTATTTGTATGCAAGTGTCTTATAATTGACCTGACAAGCATCCCGCTTTTTGAAGGCTGATCTCGAATTAAATTGTTTCCCGCTTTTTAAACCAAATTTCCGCGTTTTGCATTTTTGAAATTCCTATTAGAATATATCGAAATATACTGAACGGAATCATTAGAGTAGTATAAAGAAAGATGAAAGTTCAATTTTGCGATCTCCATACGGTTTGCCAGCCTCTATTCCCTAATGTCTAAAAACTTCATGTGACAAATTTCAGCTAACTTTTAAGTTAACTTTTAAGAATTAGTAATTTGTAGTGTCCGAACGAACAGTTCGGCCAGAAAATGGATTTGGTCTGTATTCTTTATTTTAAAGCATTATTGACAAATTTGGCAAATGGAAAAATGTTTATTGCGCTGATAAGATGGGATTTTGAGTGTCACATTTAAAGAAAAGTCCGTAGTTAAGCAATGATTTTACTGTTCGGCCTCCGAAAGTTCGGCCAAAGCGAAAATAGTTCGGCGTCCGAACTTTTAACTTTATACCTAAACTTCGGCTTTTTCCATAAATTTTATACACAAAATCGAATTAAATCAACAAACATGTTTCTAATACCAATATATATATCATCATTGAATCTAGATATCAAATCACCGACCAAATATAGTTTTATTTCCAAACTGTTCGCTCGGACACTAGTAATTTGTCTCTACAAGAAATTCCTCACAAATTTAGGGTTGACTTTAAACTTAATTCGTTCTTTACAAAAATTTCCAATTCAGTCTAAATTTATGTGCAAAACAGGAATATGAAATCAAAATGAAAACAAGTTAAAAGCCTTTAAGTTACTCGCGGTTTTTTGAAAAAATTATAAGTGAAACGACGAATTTTTGTTACAATTGTAAAATTTTCTGAAAAGATGTAAGTTAAAATGCAACTTCTTTACGTCTTGTATGAACAACTTTCTCAAATCTGAGATTAATTTTAATAAAGATTACGAATCTGCAATCGAAATTAAAAAAAAAAATAGTAGATTGTTAATTATTCGCGTTTTTCAAAGATTCCAAAAAAAAAAAATCATTTTTTTTTGTGGTATTTTTCTAATTACCTGAAAACGATGTCATTGAAGAATAGAATCTGTTATACCCTTGCAATCAACTTACTGTTATAGTTTTGCAATCGACATATATGGATTTGTTTTAAATTTTAGAAAAGATAACAGATATCATTGACGTTGAACTTAAATTTAGGCTTTTTGGTTTTTCGATAGTATTTAGCTTATTAAAATTTATTTGTTAACAAAAATTGTATCTCACATAGGGGACATTCCACAGAAATATATAGATGAAACAAATAATTTTCACTGCGGTAATTGTATTAAAACCACTTGGTCAAAACCGAACACTCTTTTGTATGAAATTTTCTATTTGGATTTCATATTCGTAATGTACGTCCAAAAATATATTAGATTTGATATGTCGCGATCATAATAATTATTTTTTCTTAGTATTATTTTTTTTGTTTCAAATAAACTAATACAACAATACTACGTTGAAACTTCAATTTCGCTCTGCGACCTCTAAACATAACTTTTTTTGAGATTTTTTTTGGCAGACCATATTTATTTTCATAATGGCATATTTTAATGGTTATGGAGTTCACGAATTCCACCTTTTCTGTAGGCACCTAAAGAACTTGAGATGGCATTTAAAAATGTTTGGCTAATGCCAAATCGATGCTTTAAATGTGACATAAAGGCATTCGTTGTTTCAAACTGATTTTTTATCTATGCCAAGAAAATATCAATTTTATTCTTAAATTTTTAAAGCAAAAGAATCTCCAAGTGCCAGATTCAAGCTTTGAAAGTGTTTTTAGAGTTATTTTTTAATAAAAGTATTTTGGATAAAAAACTATCGAAAAATTCAAAATTTTTTACGAAAAAATTGTTAAAACTACAGACAGTTTTTTTAATTTCCAGAGCTTTATACACTATTAATTTTTGGGAAAATGTTACTTGAGGCCTTTAAACGTATGGAAAACTTTTCGTAAAAGTGTTATAATTAGCTGACAAATATTTAAAATAAAAAATAAAAATATGTTTTCAGAAGTTTCTAAATGATTAATTAATGTTAACAAAAATGATTTATTAATGTGGACAAAATTTAATATGACAATAACTCCACAGAATTTCTTAAATTAATATTCGCTGGGAAAGGCATTTTTATTTTACATATCACAAATTGTTATTTGTGTGTCAGTTTCAAGTAATGTTAACTAAATATTGCAAAAATTTGATCAAATTCGTATTTTTAGTCAAACGATTTTATGTATCCAGTTTTCCCACCAAAATCACGCTTTTTCGTCTACCGAGTACCGATTTTTGATCAAAAACAGTTGATAACTTCACTTATGCAACCTGAAATTTTTGTAAAAATAATGTGTGGATTTTCTTAAATCTGCGAGAAATTGATTTTTTAATACCAGCTCCTTTAATTATTACATTTTGATTACAAAAAGTTAAGATTAAGAAATTGCGCTTAAAATAATAAAAAAAAGTTCACGAAAAAAATAAACTAAAAAAATAAAAAATCAATAGTGTACGATAAAAGGTTCTGTAGTCATTTGACTGAAATCATATAAAAGTAACCACTCGATTTCCTTCCCACCTTCTGATATCCTGAGTTATGAATAAAAATTTAACTTAAAAGCTTTAGGAACCGGCTTTATACTCAGGGAATTAAGAAGGTAGAAATGACAGGTGAAATGACTACAAATGTAGTCAAAAAGGCGATGGCTGTATTTTCCATAAAAATTACTAACCATGTAGTATTTTTAAACTATTGAAAAACAACTAAAGGGTCCGCCAAATAACTTTTTTTTTTGAAAATGCTATAAAAAAAAACTACTGCATATTTTCTCAAATTTTTTTTTATTTGAAAGTACAATCCTTCCGGTTAATAATGGAAAATAATTTCATTCAAATGGCTGCCTCGGCTGGCCATGCAGTATGAGCTTCATCCGAAAAGATGATTTTTTTTTGGCAAAATCGGCATTGGAAAAAAAAAACGTTAAATGGCGGACCCTTTAGAATACTAGTTAAAACGACTAACGAAGCGGTCAAAAACAACTAACCTTAAATGAATGCATAAACCATAAAAACAAGAAACAAAACAATGAACATAAAACGACTACATAAGTTGTAAAAACTACTGTTTTAACAGTTATTTTTTCGGTATTTTTAAATTTTTGATTTTAATAAGAAAATATATTTTTTTTTTTCTTTTAATTACAATAAAAACTTGTATTTCCTACATCCTATTTAAAATACAAAGTCAAAGTCTCAAACGGTATTCCAGCTATGAAGTTTTTATGCATTTTAGATACAATGAAATTTTGTAAATTTTATTTGCAAACTACGAACATATCAGTAATAATAAATATAAACTAAATGAGAATTTTTAAAAGCTCGACACAATCTTCTATTTTTAAATAACTAACAGAACTTAACTGTTTACTGCAAAATAACTGTTTTGGTAGTTGTTTATTAAAATACTAAATAACTACTCAAAACAACTGTTACAAGAGTACAGTATTTATTTATTTTTTGCTTAAACCAGATAAATGTTTTGTAATTGTTTTTTACGATTTTCAGTGTATATAGCATACACATTAAAACTCATAATATAGCAAAAACACAACAAATATTGAAGATGTAAACAACACAAACGAAATTCTCATTGCCTTAGAATCATAAAATTTACAACTATCCCTTGGTGCGTCTCCAGTGACGTCTCTTGATGTTGTATCTAATAATGTTTCCGGTACGTAAACGGATCCATTGAGGTCCGGAGCGATTTTGTTTAATTTTTTTGCAAGCTTCTGTTTGATTCTGAATGTTTTATGGGCCGCCATCTTTTTTTAGATATTGATCCGTCAAAAATTCAACCGGTTAGTTATTTCTTGAAATAACTGCCCTAAAATAGTCGTTTTCCATTTTCTCATAGAAAAATGACTACAATAACAGTTAAAACTGTAAGAATATTGTGAGGCCACAGGTCTGGTACTTTCAGGTCCATCACGTCATAGAGATTTTTAATCCGTACGTACTTTAGAAACCCGTTCTCTTTTCACCTATCACATGATAAGTATTTTAGAAACCGGTCATGCTTTCACGTATTACGGGACATGTCACAATTCCCAACTGACCCCTTTTTCCCCTCAGGCTTTCGATAAAATCAATAAAAATCTTAATATTTTTTAACAAAAAAAAATTAATACTGCTATATAAACTTTTTTTTCTAAAATTAGGTACAATTTAAAAAAGTCATTAACCCCTTTAACCTGAATTTATAACCGTTTTGAGTCGCTTACCAAAAAAGCTATTTATGGTTATTTCAAAAAAAAAAAAACAAAGACTAAAAAAACATCTGCAATATCTTTGGCAGAAACAATAAAAAGAAGTGCAAAAATCCTTTTGATAAACTTTATCATCATGGTAAATTGAATAACGATCAAAGTATAGGCCATAAATAAAATAATATAAACGGTTCAATTCAAACGAAATAAAAGAGTTAACGTTCAATGAACCGTAAAGGAATGGGCAACACAACGAAATTAAAACAAAAATACAGAATTAAATATAAAATTGTATGGATTTTATTTTTTATATTTTAGAAAAAAAAAACGTGATAATACAAAAACTATTTCAGTTTTATTAAATATGATAATAATCATATTAAAACTGATAATAAATGTAAATCAAATTTCTACTTAGCAAAATGATACGAGGGCGGATCAATAAGTCCGTGACTTTTCGAATTTCCCTCGTAGTTATATGATATGCAACACTGCTCCCATCAAGTACCACCTGTTAATAGACTACTGTTAAATTTTGAGCAATTACCGTCATTTACTTTGCGTTTAACAGCTGTTTAAAACATACAACCTCGTGTATTTTTTTAAAAATGAAAAAAGTGAATATCGAGTGCTCATTAAACAGTATTTTTTGCGAAAAAATCCAACCAAGGCAAAGCTTGATAAATGGGGAGCACCATCGATTTCAATGGTAAAAACGGTGGTTTACTGACTTTAGTTGTGGTTGCACAAGTACATATGACGCTGAATGTTCTGGACGGCCAATTGAGGTCAATACACCCGAAAATGTCGAAAAAATCCACGATATGGTGTTGGCCGTTCGAAGAGTAAAAGTGCGTGAGATTGTTGATGCCATAGGCAATTCATATGGCAGTGTGGTTTCGATTTTAAATGATTAGTTGGGTTTAAGAAAGCTGTCTGCAAGATGGGTGCCGCGTTTTCTCTCAATTAACCATAAACGTAATCGTGGCCAATAAGGTCATGGCAACAGTTTTTGGGATGCACGCGGGATAATCCACATCGATTACCTTCAAAAGGGAAAAACAATAAACGGCGAATATTATGCCAACTTATTGGACCGATTTAACGAGGATTTAAAAAAAAAACGACCCCATATGGCCAAGTTCTGTTTCATCAAGATAATGCACGTGTGCACACGTGTGCAGTCTCAATGGCAAATTCCATGAATTGGGCTACGAATTCATGGAATTTAGCCATATTCTCCGGATTTAGCCCCCAGTGACTATTTCCTATTTCCAAACCTAAAGAAATGGCTCGATGGAAAGAGATTTAGCTCCAACGATGAAATTATTGATCAAACAAATGCCTATTTTATGGACCTCGAAAAATCCTATTTTTTGGAAGGGATACAAAAATTGGACAAATGTTGGACTAAGCGTATTGAGCTAAAAGGAGATTATGTTGAAAAATACTTTTTTTTTGCAAAAAAATTGTGTTTCATTCAAAAAGTCACTGACTTCTTGAGCCGCCCTCGTATCATTAATTAGATAATACAAAATACACTAGATTCGCTCTTTGCGGTTACATTTTTCAGCACATTCTGTTTTGCTTTAAATTAAAATGAAATAAAAAAAAAATAAAAGAAAGTAATAAATAAAAAGATCGATATTTTAAAAAATCAGAAAAAAATCATTAAGTTTTGAGTAAATATTAATAAATATTTCCACAATTTTTTGTCTACTATGCTTAAAATTAGTTCAAAATCACCTTACATGAAACATTTCTAAAATTAGCAATTTTTGTTTTTTTTTTGCTAAATTTTAGTAGCATAAGAACTGAAAATATAAATCTAAACTTTAGTTAATTCTAATAGAGAATTTAATCTACTAAATTCAGCTAACATTTTATAAATATTAGTAGACCAAAACACAAAAAAAATATAAAATATTCAAAAAAAAAATCTATGCTTCTCAAAAGCAGCAATTTACCATTTTTAGCGTGTTTATTTCTATGAGTTCATATATCCGAATAAAAACGTTTACATGTAATCATGGATTAATTTATATAAATATATATGCTTTTATATGTAAATACATAAGTTAATCTATGTTTATATATACAATTTTTTCCCCTAAATTTTCTTCTCAATTTTTTTTTTTCCAATATACATGTAATCGTATATGACATATGTAATTATAAATGGTTTATCTTATTATGTTCGAATTCATGTATAATTAGATATAACACAAATAACAATTACATAAAATAACATATATTGTAATATTCAAAAAAAAAAATTATTATTTTATTTTGAATAAAACGATATCCGGACCTATTCATAGTTATATGTAAATCATATATCGTTCCATTCCGAAAAATGTAGATTTTGTTTTATATAAAACTATATGTTGCTGCATTTAAAGTCTGATTGTGTATATTAGTTTGCCACGAATTAAAATTTTTTTGCGAATTTTGTCACTTTTATAAAATTATTGAGCTGTTTATGGATAAAAACCCAAATTTTTTTGAGGGTACTTATAGTTGCTACCCGCGGCCTTCAAAGTGTGCTTTTGAAATTTTTGGACAAAGTAGGACAAGTATTCTCGAATTTTTATTTTCCCCATAATCAACTGTATAATACGCATCGTTTTGAGCACAATTACATAAAATTGTCCTCTTCCGGGACACCCTAATGTGTGTTAAAACTTAAAAAAGGTTCTGCGATAACTTTTATGAAAAACGCAAAAAAGTAATATGGTTCTTAACACTTTATTTATTAAGTTTAAGGATACGATGGGATACATACATTTGTATAAAATTGTGTATATAAATATATACAATCATATGCTTGATTACTAAGATTACGTGCTTGATTAAGAAGACAAGAATGGAGCAAAAATGATTATTAATAGGTTTTTTGTTAAAGTTCTGCCTATTATGGAGGCTCTAGCTTTTTCAAAACTTCGGGTTCTGATGAGATCTTTAGCCAGATCGAAACACTAGTATCAACCTAGCTAATATGTTTGATTTGCATTATTTTTGTAAATATACGGAGCTTAAAAGCTCGTTATAAATTGAAAATAACCTAAAAATAATTTCGATCTATGTATATAAAAACAAAAAACTAATATAACTGCAAAAATGTAATATTTAGTGCAATTTTACCAGAATAAAACTCGGCTCTAATTATATTTAAATGTATCATATTACATAGAATTATATAAGTTCAAATCCGGATGCAAACATATCTGGTTCTTATATAAACTGATACAATTCGATACAAAACTGATGCAATCTAATTTAATTCTGTCGGGCCATAATTCGGATAAATTGTAGTGGACATTTATCTAACTGCATCAGATTAGATCCAAACCTATACAAATAGATACAAATACACGTTCCCATATTTCGGATGAAATTTAATAAGATTAAAGACTAAATATTAGAAAAACACCTTTTAAATTTATTATTCAAACAATTAATTTAAAAATTTTCATTATTGAAAACCACTTCAATATAACTTATTTTTGAGGAAAAACTATTTCGTCAACAAAAATGGTTTAGAAATGTCAACAAAAAGAAGATGTGCTTTTTATAGCAAATAATTTAAATCGTATTTTTGTATTTGTTAAAATACTCAACTAATACGAGTACATGCATTAAATTTGGTTTTACCAATTTTGTTCTTTATTCCCTCCACAATGAGCCCTTACAATGAATCAACAACAAAATTTAAAAAAAAAGATATATTAGATCTAAAATCAAAATTTGAGGTGAAAATCTTTTTTGGATGTAAAAAGAAATTTTGCGATAAAAAACATTTTTGAGGTGAAAAACTAGTTTTTGTGGTGAAAAAAAATTGTTTGTGGTGAAAAAAAAAAATAGAATTTGAAATAAAAATTCAAAGCGTCTGGTGGAATAATATGGCGTTTTTATGAAATTGTACTCAAAACAGTGTATTGTAAACCTATTTGTACGGACAATTAGAGGTCCCTTGACTTTTTCGCTCATTTCAACAGACAGACCGACATAGCTAAATCGTCTTAAAAATTGAATAAGGATGAAGAATATATATACTTAATGAGGTGTTAGACCTATATTTCGATGTGTTACAAACGGAATGACAAACTGATATACTTATACCCTTATCACAGTATGTGGTTGGTATGATTCATGAAAAGAACATTTTTGTAACCTATGTCAAATTTAAAAGCCTTTTATATGCCAAAAAGAACTATCTTAAATAAGCCACTTAAAACAAATTTTTTTAAGAAAAATGTTCAGAGCATTCCGCTTTTAAGAAGGAATTTTGTAAATTACAGTTTCTGATATGTTGAAGCTAAATAAGAATAATTTAAAAAAAACTGGGTATTCCGCTATTCGAAAATTTTGCTTTTTGAAAAAACGGAATTGGAAAACGGACAAAAAAAACCGGTTTGAAACGGCAAATGTTTAAAACCCATTTCTTATAAAGGGTCCGAAAATAACTTTTTTTTTTGTGAACTGCTGAACCAATTGGACTTTGTATGGCGTCATACCAAGGTCTTTATGCAAAATTCGTCTCAATGATGTCTCCGAAATGTTCAATGGTTGAGAACGACGGTGAATTGATGTTGATGGCGCCTCACGCACACTTTCTGCCACAGCAGCAATATTCTCGGGTGTACGCACTGTTTTTGGCTTTTCACGCTTTGGTTTATCGATGAGGATGCCAGTTTCTTTCACTTTTTCACAAGATAACGAACATACGGACCATATTCGTTCAGCGGAAGGATAAAACTAATTATCTGTCAAATCAGACATGAGCTAAGTGTTACCATTCACGAAATAAGCACTAGTTGAAAAAAAAAACGTTAGATGCGGACGCTTTACATATATCGATTTATTAACACTTTTGAAATCGATCTATAGATGTGTCCATTAGGGTGTCCCGAATGTGAAAAATTTAACATAATATCACTGAACCAATGCAGATTAGCCAGCTCATTCTGAAAAAAAAAAAATACCAAAACATCTTTACTTATATCGCTACCCGTGATATTAATAACATTTTATAATATTTCAATATATCAATTTTAGTCCACCACGAGCATGATTTAGTTTAAAACAAGTCACTTTTTTTTTAATTTCCAAAAATCCAAATGACAGGTTTCAGAACAACTTATACTGTAATTTATGTTCTGCAACCGATTTTTTTGTATGGAGAACAGGTGGCTTTAGAACCGGTTCTAGAACCAGTTATATAACTGGCTCTGGGACAGTTAAACCTTACATATTGACTCCCAGGCACCGGTTCAATGTAACTGGTTGTAGAAAAAGCTGTTAATAAATTCAAAGGTTCTAAAAAAATTTGCTTGTAGTACATTTTACAAAAAAAAATCTAGCTATTATGGATTCAAAAATATAAAAATTTTAAAAATATGTTCTATAAGGAAAACTCTGCTAAGGCAGCCTAGCGCTTTATACGGATATCATGGTCGACATACTTGTTTAAAGTTATAGCGAAAACCGTCGAACAAGTATCGGTGTTATTTGGAAGGTATATTTAATTTTGTTGTCTGGTTTTAAGACTATCCAGCTGTCTCCTGTTTGAGTATAGCATAAATATATGTATGTGCGTATCAGTGAGTTTGTTTGTCCGACAATCTTGGACAGGGATGGAAAATCAGATTTTTATTGGGAACGAATTTTTTTTTTGAAGATTAGGTACATACAACATTTTATAATTTATACTAAAAA
This sequence comes from Delia radicum, assembly GCA_021234595.1. NCBI lineage: Eukaryota > Metazoa > Arthropoda > Insecta > Diptera > Anthomyiidae > Delia > Delia radicum. The sequence continues at coordinate 170,293,208 of CM037853.1, forward strand.
TAAATTTTGTTGATATAACAGTTTTGGTTTGCTGTTTTTTGTCTACAAATATTTAACAAAAGTTTTTATCCTTAAGAATGAAAACCATATAGGGACCAGCTTTTATTAAATAAGTTTTGAAAATTAGTTGGAAAAGGTTACCGCAAATACGGTATTCACAATCAAATATGCCACTAAGTTAGAGGTTCAGTAGTACCAACCGAATTGTGGATTTCATTGTTTATAGAAGCAACTAATGATTGGTATTGGTAAACGAATTTGAGACAATGTTTGTATTCCTAACAAAATATTCAAATTCAAACTTAGCACTCAACATTTATAAGTTTTTCTGAGTAATGGGTAGAGAGTTTGCCTTGTACTCCGAACTTCCGAGTTCAAATCTCGGAAAAGACAAACACAAAAAGTTTTTTCTAATTAAAATAAATATTCAAATGTTTTAATAGCACATAAGTTAAATGAAATCAAAAGGGATTGTGGTGTAATCATTAGGACAGAGGACTTTTAGTCTGAAAGCCAAGGTTCTTTACCAGGAAAATCAAAAATGTTTTTTGATTTTCCGAGCCCTAATAATGTGAAATTTTATAATTTTCTATATAACTTCTTTTACTAGGGTTTTTATTTCTGATATTTGAACAGGTTTATTTCTATGAGTGCGCTCATTAACGGGTCTTTCTGTGATAGCAATATAAAAAGGACGATAGTATCAACTTTTCCATCCCTGATCCCAAATAAATGTACATATTTTATTTGTTATTTGTGTGCGAGTGCCTGTATATGTGTTACATTGTTCCTCAATCTGATCGTGTATTGTATATGTTCTGTCTGTCTGATGTGAAGAACTTTGTGAACATCTGCTCAGTAGTTTTACTTTAACTCTACCATATATAGAGGATATATTCGCTTATTCATTTCGTTTGTAACAATTTTGAAAGGTATGTATCTCTCTTGTTTAAGACACATTCATAAATTTACCCATTATCTACGATAGTTTAATATTTTTACTAGATTTTCAGATATAAAAAATTGTGCACGTATTACCATTTTAACGGGATCTATATATAAGATTTAGTCATTAGGGACTCTATTAGATCTAAATTTGTTTCTAAAACTAAATATTTATAAATATGAATCAAATACCAAGAAATAAACTTAAGTATATTACATATGTGACTTTTCAAAACAACTGTCCAGCTAAAAAAAAGTACATCGTAAAAATGTCAAACTTAATTTGTAGTTCTATATACAGTTGAACCTCGATTATCCGGGCCACTATTAACCGGGTACATCTGTTAACCGGCATGATGGTGGTTTGATTTATACTTCTATTAACAGTGTTTACCTCTGTTATCCGTGCTATTATTTTTTTTCTCTATTAACCGTGCTTCACTTCACCTCTATTATCCGTGCAGCACACATATTTATTTGCTTGTTTTTTTCTTTTCACCTACATACAAAGAGTTCAAATTTGGGAAATATAAATAACTTCTATTAACCGTGTTTCGATTATCCGTGCTGAGTCCGGTCCCGTGCAACCCGGATAATTGAGGTTCAACTAGTATATTTAATGTAAACAAGAAAAAGAAAATGTAATAAATTTCGACAATATTTTATAAAAAATGTCTGTCGATTAACCAAATAATTAAAAATCAATATTTTTACAAAGCATTTAAAAAAAGGGCTTCCCAAAACTCGCTAGTCTGAATTCCTTAAGAACAGGACAAATACATAAGAAGTGTTAAAAGGTCTCCATCGTACCCAAGTTACAGAGTTTGCATACTTTGTCATCATCAACTGCACCAAAAGTATTGTAATTTAATTTGATTAGTCCACATCTGGCCTTAAAATCCACGTTATATTTTCTGATTTTAAACTATCAAGGATATAGCATTGACCTTTGGTATAATCGAGATATTTATATAATCTTAAAGAGACTGCTTGACTTTGTAAATATTGCTTATGATATTGATAATTTTCTTTAATAATGCTTAGCAATAGCTTATTTTGTGCAAACCAATGATGTTCGTCAGGCTCCCAGCAAAACCACACATTACCAAATCATGGGTAAAGTAATGTATCGCCTTAGGGCTTCATGCATTGCTTTACACGTTACTTCACTGATGAATTTTACAGGCGATGAGCCTCAAAGTAACTCATTACCTTGTAGTGGGTAAAGTAATTGGTTACTTATATGGTTACATGGTGGGAAAAAGTAATGTGTCTACAAATAGATTTTCACAAGAAAAATGCATAAAAATTTTTTTTTACACATATTTTTTTAATTAAATAAATAACTTTTTTTTATTAAATAAATAACGTGGTCATGCTGGGATTCGAACCACGGGTCTCTGGTATTTAACAATTAGTTAGGCGAGAACTCTACCAACTGAGCTATCGATACATACAATATTTTATTGCTTAAAATGTAGATGAGTTGTTGTGCTTCGTGTTTTCGTACTCGATTTCAAAAATATACATCTTACCATTATGCTTACAAAAAATCACAAAGTAATGTGTCTATAAATAGATTTTCAAAAATATATATTAATAATTACTTTACGTTTATAATTCATGCATTATGTAATTGATGATCGGTAAGTCATTATTTTATGTTTTTAAGTAATGTAAAATGTAATGAGGTCTCACTACAAGGTAATCCATGAGTGTTCGATTATCGGTAACTCATTACTTCTTGTTAGAAAATAATGATACCGGTAAGGAGTACACATTACAAGGTAATGCATTACTTTATCGCACACATTACCAAAGTTTTGCTGGGCTGTGTAACAGACCACGGAGTATTAATGTTATTAGCAATAGTTTTTAGTTCTTTAACCCAAAACAAATCCTTCTTTATTAGCATATGAGTGATTTGAAACGGTAGCCTAGTAGGATGGTATTGAAACATAACCCGAGATAAATACTATAGGTGTAGTCACAATAATCATTTAGTTTACAAATACACATTTAATCTTAATTAAATTTAAATATTTTATTTTGTCTTTAATTTAATTAATAGACAAATACTTTGACAAGCCGGTGATAATACAAAATGTTCGTTTTTTTAAATTCGCAATTTATATATATGCCATATACGTTGTTGGCGTCCTTTTGTTTTATTATGTATGAAAACAGATAAAAAATTTTCCGTGGTTGATTTTTTTATATGTCTTACAAGAGTTGTACTTTAAGTATCAGTCTCCTCGTCTGTACTACATATAGACATGTCGCGATACTTACTACATTCTGCGTATATCTATCAATGTGTTTGTCGTCTACACTTTTAATGTGTTTATCAGCACAATTTTTTTAACATAAAATATATGAGTGAAACATTAGTATAATATTAGTAAAATATTAGTTCAAAACAGTTAAGTGCTGAATAAGCAAACAAAATTGTTGAAAAATAGTATACTTAATTTACAAGACGTTTTACAAACTTTTCTACTAACTTATTTTTTGAGTGTAGGTATTACAAGCGTGTTTACAAGGCTAGCAAGATAGTTTTTTTTCGGTATCCTAAAATAAATCAAAAAATATCCCCAAAAAATGCACAATAAGAAAACATCAACATATTGTTGGTGTTTTTTTTATTTTGGAATATTTATGAATGCAGTTATTTTCTATGAATGTTTATGTATTAGCAATACAAATTTTTAATTAATTTCAATAATTCTCATTTGGTTTGTTATTTTATTAAGTTAAATAATTTAAATTCAGTAGTTTAAATCTGAATACTTATTTATTCTAGATAGATGTATACAGGCTTTCTAGATACTTTTTTCGTTATTCCTAAACAAATCATAAAATATTCCTAAAAATCCACAATTATAAAAAAGTGGCACAAAGTAGTATAGTTAAATTTCAGTATTTAATTTACCCATATTTACCAGACTTTGCCAGATAGATATCAAATAAAAAAAATTTCCCCAATAATCCCCGAATTCAACCATGTAAATTTTTAGTTAAGTCAGAGCTCAAATTCTTAGTTAAACAAGCCCAAATTAAATTTACCGTTAAAATTGGCTTTTAATTAATGAAAAATATCAATGTATACTAATTCAGAAAATTAGTCAAATTCAGAACTGTTATTTGTATCCTATTTCTTAATCCACGATCTTTTATAAAATTGCAAGTATAACCCTTAGACTTTTATTAGTTCCATTAAAAAGTCCATTAAATATAAAGAAATTTAAATTTCAGACGTTTTTATTTCAGAAAAATTCAGATTACTACAAATATACTTCTTCTAAAAATCTTCAGATTATGAGCATTTTTCCCCAAAGGCAATATAACGATTTAAAAAGAGCCAAATTTGTATTTAATACATACAAAAACAATCTAAATTAAGTTATTGATGGGCAAGAAATCAGCGAATATTAGAAATATTTCTGAGGGATTTTAGTTAAGGAGTCGTAAACAAGTCATCATGTTGAAAGATATTTTTCTTAAAAATGGCACAAAAATTAATCAGAAAATTAAATAGATTTGATCATTTTGCAATTAAGAGTGAAGATTTTCTTTTTTAATTTTTAGAACAAGAAATATGTGGTTTTAACTTTTAGGGTGAGTAATTTTTCATTAAATTACTCGTAATTCCTTTATAAATTTGACATAACTGTGGAATCACAAAAAAATGCCGTGCTCCCAATTGAAAATTTAAGTTCCCATTATTTTTATCTTTTTTAACACTAATCTTATTGGAATCATTTTATCTCGATTTATTTGAATCAGAAATATCGATTTACATTTTTAAATCTTTTTTAAATTTAAAACGATATGAATTATTTGGGTTTAAAATTTCGAAAAACGATCGTTTCTATTATACAACATACAAATGTTAAAATATTTAAGATGAACAATATTCAACTAATATTTTCTCCAAAAATAATCCGTGTAGGTCAAACTTTCTGGGCCGATAGAAAACATTTTGATAATTCAAAAAAAATGAAAAATTATAAAAAAAAAAAATTGTCAAAGTTGTGCCATTTTATATTTGTATCATATCATTCATTTTACATTCGTAAAGTGTGTTTTTTATAGAGGTATAGAACTTTGAAATTGAATAAATCAAAGATGAATTCACCCGCATTATAATTTAAATATGACTTCTGGCATATGACCGCCACGGCTGGCTCTGACGTAGTCTAATCTGACTTTTCGATGACTTTTTTCAACATTTGTGGCGGTATATTGGCAATAACACAGCGAAAGTTGTCCTCCAAGTAGTCAATCGTTTGGGGCTTATTAGCGTATACTAGCGACTTCACATATCTCCACAGAAAATAGTCCAGCGGCGTTAAATCTCACGATCTTGAAGGCCAATTCACGGGTCCGAAACGTGAAACTATGCGGTTACCAATCGTTTCCTTCAATAAATCAATTGTGGCACGAGCTTTGTGACACGTTGCACAGTATTGTCCACAGCTCCTGCGCATCATGGTTGTTTAATTGATGAACGAAAAAGTCAGTAATCATGGCTCTATAGCGGTCACCATAGACTGTAACGTTCTGACCAGCATCGATTTTGAAGAAGTACGGACCAATGATACCGGTCAGTTTTTCTGGATGTAACGGTGTCTCAACATACATTTGAGGATTATCATCACTCCAAATACGGCAGTTTTGTTTATTAATGTATCCATTTAACCAAAAGTGAGCTTCATCGCTAAACAAAATTCACTGAACAAAATTCGCTTATGAAAATCGGGATCAACGGCAATCTTGTTTTGGGCCCATTCACCGAATCTACGCCTTGCTAGGTGATCGTGTGGCTTCAATTGTTGCACGAGTTGGATTTTGTAAGCACGCAAACCAATTCCTGTTCACGATGGCGAATAGACTGATTGGGGTCTTCCTCTACGCTACGCTCTACAGCAGCAATGACTTCTTCTGTACGCACTGCACTACGTCTCTGTGGATACATATTATCATTTAGAGTAAATTTCTTTCGAAAACGTTCCATAGTTAATCGAATTAATTTCTCTGATGGACGATTATGTTGACCGTAAAATGCGATACATATTTCGAACAGAACCATGATTTTCAAAATAAATTTGCACAATTTGGAAGCGCTGTTCAGGCGTCAGTCGAATCATGTTGAAATGCCAAAACAAACTAAACATAAATCACTTACAGCTAACAAAATGTATAAAAAACACCCTTTACAAATACTGCAAGTTTGACTTTGATGCGACATACTTTTTGATGTAGTTGGCTTGGAAAGCCTCAAAAATATGTGGAAGAATTGGATATCTTCTTGAAAATTTCATTCTTACTTGTTTCTACACCTAGAAAACAAACTCGGTAGTAGCAACCGTATTTATAGTCAATCGAACATTATGGTATTAGCTATAGAATGTTTTAGTAGTTGTCGCCGAATTTCTGTTAAGGCAGAAATTTGGTGAATCAATTCTGTTGATGCAATCGAATGATTGTTATCACAACTGCAAAAATCGGTTACAGCAACCGAAGCATTCGATTGCCATCAAATACGGCTGCTACTATCGAGTCTGTTTTCTGGGTGTATTTTGTGTTATTTTTTATGAAATTTTATAAAACGTTTAAAAAACTAACAATTAAAGTAGTAAAATTATACAAGTTTATTGTTGCATTAAAATTTAAAATAATTATTAACGTTTTTTTAACACTCTTACTTTAATTCCTCTTACTCATAATAGTGAATTTTTATTATGTTTTTTAACTTACAAGAGGGAGTCTTTACTCGTTAGCAACATTAAGGCCATTCACAATAACATTGGCGTTATTACACAATATAAAGTTTCATCACTTTTTAAACTTAAACCGCATAGTTTTTTTTTACAGAAAGAAAATATAGTACATACAATTAAATAAAAACAGTTATTGATGAACAATTATTAGAATATCTTGTAACAAATTTGTCGAAGTTTGACCTGATTTTGTCCGAATTTTGTCGTTAATAAGTTATCAAATCCACTTTTCATCAGTCACGTTATCAGTTCTTTGAATATAATTGACATTGCTTCAAGGGGTTTACTAGCTTTAGAAATCAATAAAAACGAAAATATTTAGCAATTCATAAAAAATAAGTGAATGGCTTATTCGAAAAATTCTTTTCGGGATAGAAAGACAAAGTTTTAGATATTTTTCTGAAAATTATAATTTAGAACTCGTACCTGGTACCCTTTCATTATATACACTTTTTTAAGGCAAAATCGGGTGCTACCGTGGAGCTTTGGGTACTTTTCTGAAAAAAAAAATAATTTTCTTTCACACACTAATAAATTAATTAGTCCCTAACGTAGACGGATTTTTAAAAAAGGCACTTAAAGTAAATATTGCTCCTGTAAAATATAGGGCAAGAAGTTCGTTTAACTAGTTCTAACTTTTTTTATTTCTGCGATTTTATCTCCAACATTTTCATAGCATATAGAAAAAAGTTCAAACTATTGAAATATGAAAAAGTTAAAAAAATAAAAAATCCTATGCGAGTACGTAATTAGTTTTTACCATTGTTACCTAAAACGTTCCAACAAATATTTCCCGTTTATATATATTATTATACGTGAATACCATTATTTTATCCTTGCTGTATGTACTCGTAGTAGCAATAAAATAGTGTAATACAAATATGTATTTATAGTACTTGCAGTTGTATTTGTTTTATGTTGTATTTGTAATTTAACATATCATACTTAAAGTTGATAACTCAATATGGTTTTTAAACATTTGCACGTACATTCTCTATTTTGTAGTGTCCAACCGAAGGCACTTATTCGGGCCGATGCTTGACATATTCACAATAATCGGATTATGCCGAAGACTATCAAATAACAATTTACACACAATTTTGAGCACGGGAATGCTTTTGGGTTAACGATCTGAACAGGTGGTTTCCTGCATGGCTCGATTCGAAAAAATATTTTCGATTTCGTAAAAGTTTAACTTTTTTCTAATTTATGATTCCTACTTTTGTACAGTAAATATAAAAACTACACTTAAAAAATTGTACAAGGTGTACGAATTCGAAATCGATTTACGCAGTCACACCCCAGGTATACTTTAAGTCTGGGCTGGCAAACCTAGTGGCGTCATTTTAGGTGGCACGCTGATTTTATTAATTATTAAAAAAAATTATTTTATTAGAAAACCACTAACGATTCTGTTAAAGTAATTATTAGAGTTTTAAATATTTATCATCTATACAAAAATGTGTGCTTTAAACCTATTATGGTAAAATGTTTATAAAGACTGTTTATCATATTTAAGAATGATTAAAAAAGTGCCAAAAAGTACTCTTCTTTTCACAAAATTATGATTGAAGAGTTTAAAAGCCCAAAGCTTCGTTAACGGTAGTTTTATATATCGGTATATATTTGGCTGGAAAATGAATTATATTTTAAGGAATTTGTTTCAATAAATTAGTTTATGTTTTTTTAATGGCATACTTAATTAAACCTATATTTTTTCCAAGATCCTGGACATAAATTTTAAATTCAAAATTTCTGGACGAAGGGGTTTGGACAAGCCGGTAAGGGGGAACTTTATGCATTTTTGACCCTCCCCGTAAAAATTTCCCAAAATACGCTCTATGCAAATATCTACTCGTGTTAAGTAGCAACATACGGAAATTCCAAAAAATCCGCTCTACGCAGATGTCTACTCCTGATTAAGAAAAAAGGTGAGACTTTCTTTTTGCCCCTCCTAGTTCGAATTTCCAAATATCCCGTCAATATATATATCTACTGGTGATAAGGTATCCACATGCTAAATTTCAAGTTCCTCGCTTTAGTGGTTTGGTCAGGCCGTCAAGGGGAGACTTTTCCAGTTACTGGCCCTCCCCCGTAAGTTTGGTCAGGCCGCCAAGAGGGAGAATTTTCCACTTATTGCCCCTCCCCGTAGGAATTTCCAAAAATCCCGTGTTAGCGGACGTCTACGCTGGAAGATGGACCTCCATTGCATTTTTTGACTTAATATCTTTTTGCATTACGTCAAAGAATTATCAATTACACTTCAGAAACCATATATTGAATGCCTCGCTCCTATAAGGGTATATAATCCATTTTCACAAGTTAACAGGTAAAGATAAATACATAAGAAACTCTTATACAATAACTTATTTATTGTTATTGATCACAAGTCTAATTTTAATCAAAAATTTAATTCTATATGCAATTTTTTGAATTTTGCATTTAAATGTAACAAAATTGCGGTCAAAAATGCTGAATATGTGTAGTAATACTTCTTTACATGATGATGTTTTTATTTCTAAAATATCGTATTATGTAAAAAATCACGTTTTCAAAAAGTTGTCTGTTATATATAAGTCGAGCGAATCACTCAATTGTATTTTAGGGTCATCATTAATATTTAAGAAAATATTAATTGGATTTTACATTTAACAACTGTATTTCAAAATTTATCAATTGCATTTAAAAAAATTATCAATTGTTTTTCAGAAAGTTCCAATTTTATATTTTTCTAATTGTATTTTAAAAAAATATCAATTGTTCTCAATTGTATTATAAACAATATCAATTGTTCTTTAAGAATAATCAATTGTTTCTTAGAAATTATTTTATTTTATTTATTTATTAATTAATAATCATATAATTACAAATTATATACTATTACCCTAACCGAGCACTAGCTACTATGGCCTTCGGCGCGTTGTAACGAAAACAGACCAGTGCCTCTGGTGGGAATCGAACCCACGACCCCCGCACTGATAAGCCAGCACGCTACCAACTAGCCTACCGGGGCGCACTTAGAAATTATGAATTATACATTTCAAAGTAAAAATATTTTCTAAATATATTATAGGATGGATTATTTATAGCCTAGTTATGGGCCGTGTGTATGTACAGCGCATACTTTAGAGACACGGCCAAAATTGTCCTCGATATATGCGGTGTATCGAACCAACTGTCCTCATCTTATACGCTAGATGTATGAAAAGGCACGAAAACTTTGTGGACAGTCCCCAAAGTAAGCAAATGTCCCTAAACTATGCGGGGGAAACGAATAAATGTCTCTAGAGTATGCGCTGTGCATACATATATGTATATATACCCTGCGGGAAATGAAGGGTCGATTGATCCAAAGTGGTAATTCTGTGGGGGCACGACACTGGTGAATCCAAAACTGTATTGCACAAAAAAGTTTTAATTTGGGTGTAATGACTAATCACGTGACTATAATAATGGTCACAAAACATTCACTGATTGGTTCCAGATATATCATGTAACTGGAGAAAACGTAACATAACATCAAATTGTACTGAAGCAACTAGGGTCGTTGCATTTGAAGTTGCTACTGGTCATTTAACTGGTTCAAAACCGTAAGCAGTGGATGAAAACATGGCAATTAGTGCCAAAGGATGCATTCCCTTGACTGCTACAAAGCGGACATAACACTGAAGGAATTTTTTCTATACCGACTATGTGACAGTTTAAATGCAGACGTTACACTCCGCTGGTTTAGAAGAACTGAATACGGAACTGTTTAGACAGTGACCAGAGTTTCCATATATGGCGATTTCTCGTCATACGTCGCGATCTCAATACTCGTTTGGCAAGCTAATTTTTGAAATGCCGACTGGCGATTTTTCGAGTGAATGGCGATTTTATACAAAAAAAATAGAATGATTTTTTGCACAACTTATTCAAAAACTTGAAACACTTTACAAGAATATAAATTAAAATTGGTTTCGAAATATTTTGTTAAGATATCTTACAAGATTTTTGGTAACGATTTTTTATGTATAAGTAAGAACTTCTTTGGGAACAAAATTGAAACTGGGTATATATTTTGTTACTCTGATTTATAAGTTATGCATTAATTGAATTGAATTCTTTTTATAAGGATATTATTGTGAACTAGAATTATAACGCAGGATACAAAATTAAAATGTTCATAAAGTGCTTTTTAGAAGTGTTGGAACATGAAAAGTCGTAGGAATTGTTTGATATTACCAATGTTAGCAAATAAAGAAAAAACTTGCAAAAAAAAATTGTTATAATGAATTTAATGTTACAGTTTTTTGTTGGGTATAAAATTGATTTTTGTTGTGCCTTTTTGATGGATTTTTGAACAGGTGGTATGACGGACGGGCTATTTAGCAACCCGTACATAATATGACACACGCTGAATACACACAGAGAAATAAAGTGCCAACCGAATTGAAAAGTGCATTTAAATGGTAACAACTTATAAATTCAGTTAGTACAACGCTATTTACATTAAATTTCTCAATATTTTTGGTGTTGCAACTACAATTCAGTGGAATTAACCGAACTTTGTTGTGAAAGCTAATGTTAAGTTGTGCCAACCGACTGAAATTTGTAATAACCGAATTTGAGTAGTATTAGCCAAATTTCAGATGGCAAATAGCAAAATTTTTCTCTGTGTGTAAAAAGTGACAAGTTACTTGCTAATTACTTTCCTCATGCCCGGCGACATGTAACCTTAGACAAGTGCAGTGGTATGTAGAAAAACTATTCCATTTAAACTACCCCTATAACTGAACACATTGCGCTTAATATGTGGTTGTGTTGCATATCACATAAATCCCAAAATGGTCCTACATTTGAGTCGGTAAGGTGATATGTTACCTTGGTCAAGTTATTCGCCACGTCACATAGTGCTCCACATGTAGCAATTGTCACCTCCTATGACAAGCCTATGTTAAAAGTACCGGTCACTTTCATATAACAGAACCGGAACTAGGACAGGTTCATACACACAAAGTTCTAGTCACGTGACCATACCAGTGACTGGTCCAGTTCCCGCAGGGTATATATATATATATTGATCAATTAATATATGTATGCACAGCGCATAGTTTAGAGACATTTATTCGTTCCCCCACATAGTTTAGGGACATTTGCTTACTTTGGGGACTGTCCCCAAAGTTTTCGCGCCTTTTCATACATCTAGCGTTTAAGATGAGGACAATTTTTTCGATACACCGCATAAAGATGAGGACAATTTTTTCGATACACCGCATATTTCGGGTACAATTTTGGCCATGTCCCTAAAGTATGCGCTACGCATACATATATATATATATATATATATATATATACAAATTGATAATTTTTGAAATACAATTGATAAATATGAAACCCAATTATTATTTTCTGAGATACAATTTATAAATCTTTAAACGAATTCATTATTTCTGAAATACAATTGAAGGGTTTGTTGTAAAAACTTCATAAGCCACATTTTATTTTTAGTTTGTTTTTGCCTTTTAAAGGTTAAACAAATGCAAAAAATATGACTTTTGCTGTAGTTTGTTTATATACAGGTACTTGAAATAAGTGTTTAAGCAAGACTTCTTTCAAATATTAATTAATGTATGTCTAGAAAACAGGAAAAATCTAAAAAAACACAATAAATTTAGCTTATCAAGTTTTTACAATAAGCCCTTCAATTGATAACTATAAAAAACATTTGTCAATTTCTGAAAAACAACAGACAACTTTGTATTACACTTTTCAGTACATTTTTAAAATTCCATTACGATTTTTACCAACTTCTTGGCATTTTGAATTCAAAGAACTTCAAATTGTTTTAAACAAAACAAAATCTCATAATCGCCGAAGTGAAAAAATTACAGAAAATTGGACAAAACACGTTCAGTGGAAACGTAATATTAAGGAAGCACGCGACATATTTATACAAATAAATATGTGTTTTGCCAGCCCTACTTTAAGGAATACCCTAACTCAAAACAGACAAAGTGCTCTCACTCTGATATTTTTTTATTAAGTGTTGTTTGGTAGTTTCAGATTATAATCGGTATTCGCACAAATTATGACTGACCGTATATTTTTTGTTTCGATTGTTTATTTTATGGCAGAAGCCGATTAATCGGTCCCGCACTACTATTTTGTGTTGCATGATATGGAACATCCAACAAGCTCTTAAAATGTATATATGCCATACTAAACTATACATTTGGATAATAAAGAGCCTTACTTTTTACCAAATTTAATGAAAAGAGTAAGTAGTAGTACATACTACTAAATCTACTCATAACCATAATATAAGCGTAAGCATTTGTATTAAGAAGATATACAAATATACTAGTATACTTCTACTTATAATAATACAACTTCATATAATATAAAATATCCTGTTGGGTTTATTGTAAGGAACCTGCATCTACATAAATGTATGTACCAAAAAAATGTAGTACTATCTTCATATTCTTATGAGTACTCTACAGGGATGGACAATTTAGCTCTATAAGACTTTTTTAATAACAAAAGTTTCGTAGTACGTCATCGATCGATTAAGAACTTTCATCCTGCTCTTATTAATATCAATATCCTAAATCAAAATCTTTTTTCTAATTTTTACTGCACGATCCGTTTTCAAAAAGTGTTTTATATGGGGACATTTTAAGGCATAATTGTATTTAATATATACTTTGACAAAAAATTACTTGATATTATTAAACTTGACCTTAAATATTCTAGTATCTAAAGTAAAGTATTTTTTATCCTCTTAATAAAAAAAAAAAACAATGAGTTCACTGTACCTCAGTACACTACGATTTTGTTCATCCAGAAAACAGACTCGGTCGCTGTTACCGTATTTTTTGCCAATTGGTAGCTGCGAACGAATTTTTCGGTTGTGATTCATTCGACTAAAACAACAGAAATTCTGCCATGACAATATAATTTCGATTGCCTCAACATAAATTGGGAGATAACTGGAGAAAAGTTTGAGTGCTGCAACCGAACTATTAGATTGGCTAGAAATACGGTTGCTACTACAGAGTTTGTTTTATCGGTGCTCCTTTCTCTTTTGCACTTTAATAGTTTTTGTATAACTCTATTTCTCTTTTATTGAATACAATCTGTAGCGAACCTTAAAACTTTTTTAAGCCTATTTCATATAAATTGTTGACGATTTAAAAAAAAGTACATTTCAAGAATTTAACTTTCCGTTCCTGATATGACATGTATTTGAACATTATACACATTCGTGCATAAATATAATGTAGGGTTTCTATTGTAAACGGCAAATGCAGTTTTTCAAAATCTTGTTTTTACTGACAATACTTAAAAAATAAAAATGATACACAAAAAAAAAATTAAATCAACTTTCAACTAAAATATTTGTTGATTCAATTAAAAGTTTAATTGAATATGGTCCTATTAAGACAATTGTAGTATCAATTAAAATAGTTTGTAACTATTTTATTGATTTCATTTTCAATAAAGTTTTTAATCCTATCTATTAAAAAACTTAATTGAATATTGTTTTCAATTTAAATAACAAAAACTGTAAAAAATCGGCGAACTCAAAAAAAAAAAAAAAATAATCCAAAATTGCAAAAAAATACAATTGAAATAATTTAAAAAACCGTTAATATTAAAAATATGAAAAAGGCTATCAAAATTGAAGAAAAAAATGAGCCAAAGTTGGAATTTTTTCTTTTCAAAATTTAAAAATTGTCAAAACCGTCAAATTAAAAAAAAAACGCAAAATTGCCGAAATTTTAAAAAATTGGCAAAATTAAAAAACTCCAAAAATTGTCAAAATTCAAATTTGTATTATTTTTTTTTAATTTTTGGTGATTTTTTTTTTTCAATTCAATGTGGCGATTTTTCTATAATCTAGACGTATTTTTTCAATTTAAGCATTTTTTTTTAATTTTAGAGATGTTTAAATTTAAGTTACTTCCCTAAATTATGAAGTTATTTTAAAATTTTTTAATTTAATTGATTTTTTTTTCAATTCTGGTAATTTTTTTAAAATTTT